>QEPC01007287.1:942737-956478 GCA_003113815.1 Sphenodon punctatus
GCTGCTGGCACATCTTGGGGCTAATACGCTAATACTACATCTGCTGCTGCTGTCAGGTAGGGATCAGACAAGCTGTATATACAATGAGATTCTGCCACCTGCCAGAAGCAGCACAGAGGAATAAAAGATTGGACAGTAAAAATAAAGTGGGTAACAACAGGAAATAGAACTTTTATAAAAACTTTTCAAACAACCACAACAACATATTTATAAAACCAAAAACAAACATTGAAAGGAAACTTAAGGGGTCTACTACTCTTAGTCTTTGGGCCTGTCTCCTGGAACTTGGGGGAAAGGCAAAAGGGGCGCATGGGACCTAGAGGGGGCACCCCATGCTCCGGCATTTGGTAGCCATTCTGGAGAGCAAAGTCCACGGCCCCTGCCATGGCCACCTGCCACCTGGAGACCGACTGGTGGTAGAGTTTCAGGTCAGCAATCTCAGCAGAGACATACTGGGAATATACCTTCACCTTCTTTTTCTCTACCTTGACCTCCTGGAACTTTTCCACCACCTCCCTCACTCTGCCTCATCTCCCCTATTCCCCTCACTGCCTTCGTCCCTTCTCGCTTGCTCCCCCCCCCACGCCTGGAACTCCCTCCCTCTCCACATCCACCTTGCCCCCTCCCTCCGCACCTTCAAGGCCCTCCTCAAAACCCACTCTTCCTCACTGCCTTTCCCGATGCCTGCTAGAACTCACCTTCAATATTTACTGTCTTCCCTCCCCGCAGACTCCTGCCTAATTACAACCAAGCCAAGCACGTGCACCTGAGACTTCGCAACCATTTGAATGTTATTGATTAATTGTCTCTCCATATGCCCCCTCTCCTTGTTTTCCCCCTCTATGTCTATTAGATTGTAAGCCATAGGCAGGGACTGCATTTTTCTTGTTGTTCTGTAAAGCACCAGGTACATAGCTGGTGCTATACAAATAATAATTAATATAATTAATATAATATTGACAACTTGCAGCCATACCCCATCCAGGAAGTCCCGGGTAGGCCTCTTCACTTTGGCCTGAAAGGTCCTTGCCACTGAAGACTTCTCCTGGGGGGACTCCTCAGTGGAGGTGGAGGAGGGGGAAGGGCTTTGATGATGTAGCTGGCATGCCTTCCCCCCCTTCTTCTGGCGATGATGCTCCAGGGCCATGCCAGAGTTCTGCCGCCTCACCATCTTGCTGTGGACTTTCTCAACATGGGTGATGAGCCCCGATGTGATCTCATGGCTGGCCCTTTTAAATCTTTTGCTGCAGACCTAAAGAACATCAAAAGATAGGAACATAAGAAGTGCCATACTGTGTCAGACCAATGGTCTGTCAAGCCCTGCCTCCATTCTGTCTCCACAAGTGGGTGGGTGGCCAATCTCTCTCTGCAGGGGACTTCCTAACAGGTCATAGGGCAATTCATTCCCTGTTGTTCCAGCTCCCGTGCCTTACCTTGCAGACTGAGAATCCGGTATGCTTATCATACCACTGCCAGACATTGGACATCGGACCTCGTGCGTCCGCTGTCTGGCAGTGGCGACCTCCGCCTTGATGGTGTCCTGCACATGGTGCTGGCACCAGTACCAGGGATGGCATGATCACCCTGTCTGAAACAGGAACACATAAACAACACCTAGGCTATTTTCAGATGTTACGAGATCATGCTCAACCACAATGAACCATGGTCAATCCCGCGGCGGGGCCAAACCACCCTGAACGTCTGTTCGGTGGCTGCCAGATGTTCACCACAGTCAATACCCACATGGGGTCAATTTCAACCATGCTTCCAGAGCTCCCTGCTGGACCATATCCGAAAGCATGGTCAAAGAGATTCCCGATGGGAACCAACAAAAAGTAATGTCTGGCTGGCAACCACCAGCCGGAAATGATTCCAAGTCGGGGACAGAGCACGCAGCGTCGCTGCCAGGCAACCAGCAACAACACAGGCTGGGGAGGGAGATTTAAAGGGCACACAGCAGCAGCTGGGACGAGCTGCCCCAGTGCCTTCCGGGTGCTTTGACCACGGCCCAGCCCGGGATTGGCATAACGTCTTTTGCACTGCCCTGGGCTGTGATCTGTTGGCCCGATTCCCTGCCATGATCCCAGTCCCGTCATGTCTGTTCAGGGCTTTTTTTGACCACGGGGCGTGGTTGTTCGGTTCACCCCCACCGGGAATCCAGTGTGGTGAATCGGGACTGCATAATGTCTGAAATCACCCCTAGTAAATAATATTATAATAATATGCATTTATGATGATGCCTCTAGTCCTCCCTCCTTCGGGTGCTAGGGATGGCAATGGGAGATGGTGACCCTGGCTGGCACATGCAAATCCAAAAGACCCTGACTGGCATGTGCAAATCCTGCCCTTCTTTGGGTGCTAAGGATGGCAATGGAGAGACCCTGGCTGGCATGTGCAAATCCTGCCCTCCTCGGGGCGCTAGGGATGGCAACTAGAAAGACCCTGGCTGGCACGGGCAAATCCTGCCCTTCTTTGGGTGCTAGGGATGGCAACTGGAAAGACCCTTGCTGGCACATGCAAATCCTACCCTTCTTGGGGTGCTAGGGATGGCAACGGGAGACCCTTGCTAGATGGCTGGCATGTGTTTGGGTGGGTCCTTCCTTAGGTTCATGCCTGACTGCTGGAAGAGCCCCCCACAGTACCCTCTCTCTCTGTGGCAGACATTCGCTGCCACCCACTGATGCCAACTGTTTGTGCCTGACTGCCCACCACCCACCCACCCGCACGCCAGTGAGCTTGCTCTAAAAGATAGTATTCTATTCTTCTTGTCCTCAAAGTAAAAATAAAGTTTACAAACCTGGCAGCACCTCCTGTGCCCGGCTCTTGCTCCTCTGAGGAGCCGACCTCCAGCACCGAAGGTCCAGCGGTAACTTCGCCCTCCTCCACCAGCTCCGTCACCTTGGCCCAGGTCCATCTATTAATCCTCACCCTCTTCATTTTTTTCCCCAAACAAACAACAGCCAAACAAAGCAGTCACCCACCAACTCATCAACCAGCCAAACCAACTGAGTCAACAACACAGTCCAACACAGCCAAAATACACCAAATGAAACCAAACAGCCAGCCAGCCACAACACACACGCTATCTCTCCACACAAGCTCTGCACACACTCAAATTTCCAGTTTCTGGTTTCTGACACAATCAAGGGACCAACCACGCGATACCTAGACCGATTTCGGAATGACCGAACCGAACCGAACTCTACCAAACTGAATGATCAAACCTGAGCTGAGTCCCCGAACCAAACGACTGAACCCGAACTCGGCTCCTGAACCAAACGACCGAACCACGCTCTGTTCACACATCCCTAATGATAACGATACCAATAATTAAAATGATAACAACAATGATTAAAACGATAACGATAACAAAAACAAAAATGACATTGTCATTAATAGCAATAACAAAAAAAAAATTTAATTAACGAAAAAATGATGAACTTTTTACTGTCGGGAACTGGGAGTGACCGCCGGGAAATAGATTGTCCATTGTGACTTTTGGTTCTTCTCCCATGTGATCGAGATTTGCCACTGTCGGAGGACAGGATGCTGGGCTTGATGGACCATTGGTCTGACTCAGTATGGCACTACCTATGTTTTTATGTACTTAAAATTAAAATGACTGGGGGCCTGCTGCACACCCCTACTATGCCCTGAGGGCCTTTGAATGGGCAGGCATAGGGGAGGGGATGCCTGTAGTATGCATGTGCTCCAGAGACTTCAGCCAGTGCAGAGAGTCCAGCACTGAGCATGTGCCTGATCTCTAATAATGGTGGATGAGTAGCTATGGGCCCTGTAGTCTATGGGGCCACCAGATGCCTTTCCAGCCGTTCTGTTTCCTCTGCTCAAACAACATTTTTTTATTTCATTCATTTTCATTATTGTTTTTAAAATTTATTTTATTAAAAAAACATTAACAAAAAATACTGTGTGCACAAAATGGCCACTGGTGCCACTCTGCGCATGCAAACCCTTCCCAAAATGGCGCCAATGCTACCGGTGCCATTTTGGAAAAGGGTTGTGCAAATGCGGAATGGCCCTGCCAGCCATTTTGTGCATGTGCAGTGATTTTGTAAAATTATTCTTAATAAAATAAAATGGGGAAAAAACACCCAAACTAACTGTAGCGCCCTTTATGAACCCCCGCCCAAAAAGGGTTTTTTAAAAATAAAAATGAAAAGTAAAATGAAAACTAATTATGTACCTTCTGAAGACTCTTATTAGTATGCTCTATATGGCTGTCTTGCAATCAGGCTAGTTCTGGGAGGGTATTTAAGGTTTCAGAAGATGAAAACAACTAAGTCAGATTTCCTTGGCTGTATTCACTGTTCTTGTGGATTTAATTATTTGTTTATTAATTAATTTGGATTTATACATCACCCTTCCCATAGAGGCTCAGGGCAGCTCACAATTCATAAAACAATAATAAAAAAAAATCAAACAATAAAAATCCCCCCCCCCCTTCAAAAACCCCCCCCCCCCCGACAACCCTACTTAGAAAGCCAATGAAACCTTATCCCCTCCCAGCAAATACTTTTTCAAATAAAAATGTTTTACACCATCACTAGAAGTTGCTTAAGCTCGAGCATTCCACAAACCAGGGTAGCAACCAAGAACGCCCTCCTATGCACCCCCATCCCGTGGACAAGAGTAATATACAAAACCTGCAAGGGGGTGCTCCCGGCTGACCATAGGGATCACAATGGGTAGGACATGATGTTATAAGCCATTAATGTGAAAATGCATTTCCAGCTGTAACATTTGTATATTCATCCTTTTTACAAGACATTTCGCAGGAAGGTATCCCACACCTTCTCTGCCAAACTAGAGGACAATTTGGTAAAAGGCCCCAATTTTGCAATTGAAGTTGTCCCCTTGAAGATCATTATTTAGTTAAATAGCAGCACATGCAGTGCCAGTCAGAGGTGGCACCTGGCATGGCGGGGGAGGGAGGATGTATGAGGGAGGATGGGGAGCAACCCAATAGACTGACAGACATATTCACTGGCCAATTACTGCATGCTTCCAGCTTTGCAGGACCAATTGGCGGGGGCTTCGATGCAGGCATAGGGGGCGGCCCACAGGCGGGAATAGAAGCAACATAACTGGGACTTTGGGGATAGAATCCGAGCAATTAGGAGACATGGTTTACACATCCAGGCTGGCCAATTATCATCACAATCACATCCTGCAGCACTGTGACAGAGGACATAAGGGAATCTCGATTGTTTTTTCCCTAAACAGATGCTTCCATCTTCCCAGTAACAAATGGAAGACAGAAGTTGGGGGTGGTCACAGAACAGAAGGAGGATATTTGGTTGACATTTCTGCTGGCCAATTGGCATCTCAAACAGATCTTATACCACAGTGAAACGTAAGAGAATCCCTGGCATAGGCTCATTCTCTGCATATGCTGTGCTTGGTTATAAAATTGGGACCCTTTATCACATATTTCTTATATTTGGTATAGATGATCCTGAAGGTGTGATATACAGCTCTGCCAAATTTCATGCACACTGGTTGGACTACACAGATGTTACAGTCAAATATACATTTATACGTTAATTGCTTTTACCACCAGGAACCTTTATCCAATTCTTCTGAAAGTTGGCATAGATAGAAAATCTGTTGAGGGATATAAACCTGCCATGTTTCATCCACATTAGATTGGAGACAAAGACGTTACAGCCAGGAATGTATATACAGATTTCTTTGCAAAATAGCATAATTCAACTGCTTATAAAATCAGATAATTTTATCCAATCTTTATGGAATTTGGTACATATAATACCTTCCATTGTAGGTACAATCCTTCCACGTTTCAGACAAAATTAAGGAAAAACAAAGAGGATACATCAAAAAATATGTTTTAATTGAAAACAATGGAAATTGAAAATAAAAGCAAAAAATGAAAAAGAACTTTTGATATTTAAAAAAATGAAAGACTTGAATAACAAGAACAAAAAACAACATGGGTCCCTGGTGCACACCTCTAACTTTTTGTAAGAGACAAGCCCACTGTTTTGAAGGTCTGATTTCTCAACTACTATAAATCTCAGAAAAGTCAGCAGAAGCAGAAAGTACTCAGCACTTCTGAGAGGGAGACTAAGAATTACATAATGGGACTACTGAGTCTGATGTCCAGACCGGGCAAACTAGCAGAGACTATTGGAAATAACAGAATTACTAGACAGTGAGGCCAATCCCATGCCCCACGTGTGCCACATGCAACCCCCGTGCACCCGTATATTCCAAGCACATGGGGCATGGATTGCGGCCATTGACAAACATGACATGATGGGGAAAGCTAGCATGGTTTTGTAAAGAAGTCCTGACTAGGGCTAAAACTCAATTCTTGTCTTCTTGCTAATCCCATTGAGAAACCAGGTTTTTGTCTCGATCTCAAGAAAGCAATCGAGTCGAGGAACTTCTGGTTTCTTGACAAGAATTTCAAAAAACTGCCTTCAAATTTGATTGTCCATACACATTTCAAAGGCTGGATTCTCCCTTGCCACCTATCAACTGATAAGCAGGGAAAGGGGGAAGAGACAGTCCCATAGCTCCCAAGCAGGCTTGCTGCCTATTAGCTGGTAGGGTGAGCATAAAACTGAAACATGATTTGCAAGCAAACTTTGCCTTTGAAAATAGATGTGCAAACATTTATTCTAATACCCATTTGAGCTTCATTTGGGGTGTCTTTAGACATAACATTGACTGGTGTCTGGATGTGTGTTTTGTAGGGATGGGTGAACAGAACCGAGTTTGGAAATTTGGTTCGGTTTGGAAATTCGGTTCGGAAGTTCAGTTTGGTTGACCAAACTATTTGAGTTTGGTCCGAACTTCTGAACAAAGTTTGGAAAGTCTAGCCCCATTGAACTAAATGGAGTATTATCTTTTAGGGATGGGTGAACAGAGCCGAGTTCGGAAATTCGGTTCAGTTTGAAAATTGAGTTCGGTTCGGAAGTTTGGTTTGGTTGACCAAACTGGTCGAGTTCGGTCTGAACTTCCGAACTGCGTTTGCCCATCCCTAGTGTTTTGATCTTGATATGAACACCGGTTTGGCCCTGTGTTCACCATGTGACGCTGCTTAGACACACAGCCAATCTTGGAGCAATTAGGTCTCGCCACCTCTTTTCCACCTTTGACTCCCTTCTCAAACCCCCTGTCGTCCTCCTCCCTCTTCACTCTCCGCTTAGGATCTTGCTCTCTTCTTCACCTCTAAGATCTTCAAGATCCGCCTGTAAATCGCTTACAAGTACTCTCCCCCTACTACTCCCCCTCTTCCTCATCCCCCAACCTCTCTCTTGTCCCCCTTCCCTCCCACCTCCCTTGAGTAAATCTCCTCCCTGCTCTCCTCCACCAAACCCTCCACTTGCCCCCTGGACCCCATTCCTTCCCACCTCCTGACCTACATAGTTTCTACCATCGCCCTTCCCCTCCTGCACATCATCAACCTCTCCCTCTGTACTGGCTCCTTCCCCTCTACCTTTAAACACACCACTGTCTCCCTCATCCTCAAAAAGTCCACTCTGGATCTCTCTGGACCCCTTAATTGCCATCCTGTCTTGTTCCTCCCTTTTTCTTCCAAACTCCTTGAATGGGTTGTCTACTTCCGTTGCCTTGACCTCCTCTCCGTCAACTCCTCCCTTGACCCCCCTCCAGTCTGGTTTCTGCCCCCTTCTCTCCACTAAAACCGCTCTTGCTAAGATCACCAATGAGCTTCTTATGGCTAAATCCAACCACCTTTACTCCATACTTGTCCTCCTTGATCTCTCTGCTGCCTTTGACACTGTTAACCACTCGCTCCTGCTTGAATCGTTTCACTCCCTTGGATTCTGGGACTCTGTCCTCGACTGGTTCTCCTCCTACCTTTCTGACCGCTTCTTCAATGTATCTCTTCCTAACTCCTCCCCCCTCCTCCTCCCTACCCCTCTGTCAGGGTTCCCCAAGGCTCTGTCCTTGGCCCGATCCTCTTCTCTATATACACCCTATCCCTAGGCAAACTCATTGCCTCCCTCAGTTTCCAATACCACCTATATGCTGATGACACTCAACTTTATCTCTCCACTACTTCCCTCGCCCCCTCTGTTCAAGCTTGTCTCACCAACTGTCTCTCTGATATCTTCGCCTGAATGTCTCAATGCCAACTCAAACTGAACATGGCGAAAACTGAACTCCTTATCTTCCTTCCCAATCCTTCCTCTCTCTCTTCCCTGTAGGGATGTGTGAACCCCCTGAGGTTCAGGGTTCATCCTGTTTGGGGTACGGCCGAACCCAAAACCGTTAGGTTCAGTCTGTTTGGGCCGAACCCATTCGGGGAGGCCGAACCCATTTGGGCGGGTGTGGTGGTTTCCCCTCCCCCCTCCTCCCTCCAGGCTGCGTGGGTAGAAGGTGCACAGGGGAGCACCTCCCCCCCCACCCTGCCGGGCCTGGGAATTATTATTTTTTAACCCACCCACCCCAGGAATCACCCTACCTGGTGGTGCCGGGGCTCTGGCCCCAGGTCTGGTGGTGGCAGTAGCAGTGGCATTGGCAGCAGGTCCAGCGGCGGTGGTGCTCTGGAGTGCTTCAGGTGGCTACTAGGCCTTCCGGGTCAAACCAGAAAGCCTAGTAGTGGCCTGAAGTGCTCCGGAGCGCCGCCACCGCTGGACCCACTGCTGCTGATGCCACTGCTGGACCCAGGGCCAGGGCCCCGGCAACATCAGATAGGTCGGGGTCCAGGTCCAGCAGCAATGGCAGCAGCAACTGCAGCAGCAACGCCAGGTCTGGCACATCTGGTGGTGGTGGCACTGCGGAGCACTTCAGGCTCCTACTAGGCCTTCCGGTTTCACCTGGAAGGCCTAGTAGTGGTCTGAAGCACTCTGGAGCACCACAACCGCCAGACCCACCACCATTGCTGCCGCTGCTGGACCCAAGTAGGACAATCCCTGGGGTGGGGTTAAAAAAAAATTCCCAGGCTGGGCGGGGGGGAGGTGCTCCCTGGCACCCCTTCCACCCATTCAGCCTGGAGGAGGGAGGGGAAACAGGTTTCCTCCCTGCACCCTGCCCCCCTCCTCAGAACCCGAACTTTGTTCTGTCAGTTTGGGCAGGAGTCAGTTTAGATTTGGGGCATTCATGAACGGGCTGAACATCCCAAGTTCAGGCCAAACCCTGAACTTCCGAACCGCGTTCGCACATCCCTACTTCCCTGTCAATTGCCATTGATGGAGTCTCCATCCTCCCTGTTCCCCAAGCCCGTAGCTTGGGCTTCATCTTCAACTCGCACCTTACCTTCAAACCCTACATTGACTCCATTGCTAAATCCTGCCATTTCTTCCCCCACAACATTGCTAAGATCTGCCCTTTTCTGTCTGTCTCCTCTGCCAAAACTCTCATTCATGCCCTAGTCATTTTGTGCCTCGACTATTGTAATCTCCTCCTTGCTGGCTTTCCCCGCTCTCACATTTCTTCCCTCATCTCTGTTCAAAACTCTGCTGCTAGAATTATCCACTTAGCCCATCGCTTTGACCATGTGCAGCCTCTCCTCTCCTCCTATATCTAGACTGGTCCCCTCTTTTTGATCATATTCTGTAGAAACCCCTTGTCTTCACTTACAAAGCCCTTCACAACCTTGCTACTCCTACCTCTCTGCCTTGATCTCCCTCCGAACCCCTGTTCGAGCACTCCACTCCTTTTCTATCCCCTCCCCTCCCTCATCCTCCCATGCCTCCCCTGCTCCTCCATCCACCTTTGTCCCTTCTCCCTTGCTGCTCCGCATGCCTGGAACTCCCTCCCTGCCCTCGTCTGCCTTGCCCCCACCCTCAACCCCTTCAAGTCCCTCCTCAAAACCCACCTCTTCCGCTCCACCCTTCCTAACTCCTGCTAGTCATCCCCACTCAGGATTATCCCCCACCTTTTATCTGTAAACTCCCAATTTACTGTAACCAAGCCAAGAATGTATACCTGAGTTCTCGCATCCTCATGAATGTCACATACCTGGTCCCTCCCTCTGTTCCCCCTGCTCTGTCTCCCCACCCCCTGTCTTTAAATTGTAAGCTCTCAGGCAGGGACCGTGTCTATCTTGTTTTTTATAAAGCACCAGGTACATCGCTGGTGCTATATAAATGCTAATGCTAATAATTAATAATAAATTTTGCTCATCACCCAATCTCAGCATGCAAGTGCTTCCGCCTACCGCCTTGTTCCCTGTGCTGTACCTGCCAACACACCACATGATATCATTAGATACAATGCTGTCCATTTGTTCAGTCAGAACACACAAATTGTCCTTGTGATTCAATGGTGTTCACATCGCGGGTTCAACGGGTGGCCAAATTGCTGTTGGTATTGTTATGGTGCTTACTAGGGGTGGGAGCCCGGGGTAATTACCGGATACCGGATTTACCGGTTCTCAAATAATCGGATTCCCGGATTAAATCCGGTATCCGGTACCGGTTTTATTTCATTGATTTCAATGGGGCACTGTGTCCCCATTGAAATCAATGAAATACAATGAATTCCTCCCCCCTTCCCCTCCCAGGCTGCGCGGGTGGAAGGGGGGACACCCCCCCCACCCTGCCCAGCCTGGATTTTTGTTAAAAAAAAGAGCCCAACCCCCAGGACCAGCGTCCGCGGCGTCCGCGCAGCCGCCGGTAAGTATAGACCCGATCCCTGGGGGGGTGTTTAACACCCCCCCAACCCCCCAGGGATCACCCCTACTAAAGTTGAGTGCTTTACCTTTGCGGAGCTCCGGGTGCGGCGGCGGCGGGNTTGTCCTCCTTGATCTCTCTGCTGCCTTTGACACTGTTAACCACTCGCTCCTGCTTGAATCGTTTCACTCCCTTGGATTCTGGGACTCTGTCCTCGACTGGTTCTCCTCCTACCTTTCTGACCGCTTCTTCAATGTATCTCTTCCTAACTCCTCCCCCCTCCTCCTCCCTACCCCTCTGTCAGGGTTCCCCAAGGCTCTGTCCTTGGCCCGATCCTCTTCTCTATATACATCCTATCCCTAGGCAAACTCATTGCCTCCCTCAGTTTCCAATACCACCTATATGCTGATGACACTCAACTTTATCTCTCCACTACTTCCCTCGCCCCCTCTGTTCAAGCTTGTCTCACCAACTGTCTCTCTGATATCTTCGCCTGAATGTCTCAATGCCAACTCAAACTGAACATGGCGAAAACTGAACTCCTTATCTTCCTTCCCAATCCTTCCTCTCTCTCTTCCCTGTAGGGATGTGTGAACCCCCTGAGGTTCAGGGTTCATCCTGTTTGGGGTACGGCCGAACCCAAAACCGTTAGGTTCAGTCTGTTTGGGCCGAACCCATTCGGGGAGGCCGAACCCATTTGGGCGGGTGTGGTGGTTTCCCCTCCCCCCTCCTCCCTCCAGGCTGCGTGGGTAGAAGGTGCACAGGGGAGCACCTCCCCCCCCACCCTGCCGGGCCTGGGAATTATTATTTTTTAACCCACCCACCCCAGGAATCACCCTACCTGGTGGTGCCGGGGCTCTGGCCCCAGGTCTGGTGGTGGCAGTAGCAGTGGCATTGGCAGCAGGTCCAGCGGCGGTGGTGCTCTGGAGTGCTTCAGGTGGCTACTAGGCCTTCCGGGTCAAACCAGAAAGCCTAGTAGTGGCCTGAAGTGCTCCGGAGCGCCGCCACCGCTGGACCCACTGCTGCTGATGCCACTGCTGGACCCAGGGCCAGGGCCCCGGCAACATCAGATAGGTCGGGGTCCAGGTCCAGCAGCAATGGCAGCAGCAACTGCAGCAGCAACGCCAGGTCTGGCACATCTGGTGGTGGTGGCACTGCGGAGCACTTCAGGCTCCTACTAGGCCTTCCGGTTTCACCTGGAAGGCCTAGTAGTGGTCTGAAGCACTCTGGAGCACCACAACCGCCAGACCCACCACCATTGCTGCCGCTGCTGGACCCAAGTAGGACAATCCCTGGGGTGGGGTTAAAAAAAAATTCCCAGGCTGGGCGGGGGGGAGGTGCTCCCTGGCACCCCTTCCACCCATTCAGCCTGGAGGAGGGAGGGGAAACAGGTTTCCTCCCTGCACCCTGCCCCCCTCCTCAGAACCCGAACTTTGTTCTGTCAGTTTGGGCAGGAGTCAGTTTAGATTTGGGGCATTCATGAACGGGCTGAACATCCCAAGTTCAGGCCAAACCCTGAACTTCCGAACCGCGTTCGCACATCCCTACTTCCCTGTCAATTGCCATTGATGGAGTCTCCATCCTCCCTGTTCCCCAAGCCCGTAGCTTGGGCTTCATCTTCAACTCGCACCTTACCTTCAAACCCTACATTGACTCCATTGCTAAATCCTGCCATTTCTTCCCCCACAACATTGCTAAGATCTGCCCTTTTCTGTCTGTCTCCTCTGCCAAAACTCTCATTCATGCCCTAGTCATTTTGTGCCTCGACTATTGTAATCTCCTCCTTGCTGGCTTTCCCCGCTCTCACATTTCTTCCCTCATCTCTGTTCAAAACTCTGCTGCTAGAATTATCCACTTAGCCCATCGCTTTGACCATGTGCAGCCTCTCCTCTCCTCCTATATCTAGACTGGTCCCCTCTTTTTGATCATATTCTGTAGAAACCCCTTGTCTTCACTTACAAAGCCCTTCACAACCTTGCTACTCCTACCTCTCTGCCTTGATCTCCCTCCGAACCCCTGTTCGAGCACTCCACTCCTTTTCTATCCCCTCCCCTCCCTCATCCTCCCATGCCTCCCCTGCTCCTCCATCCACCTTTGTCCCTTCTCCCTTGCTGCTCCGCATGCCTGGAACTCCCTCCCTGCCCTCGTCTGCCTTGCCCCCACCCTCAACCCCTTCAAGTCCCTCCTCAAAACCCACCTCTTCCGCTCCACCCTTCCTAACTCCTGCTAGTCATCCCCACTCAGGATTATCCCCCACCTTTTATCTGTAAACTCCCAATTTACTGTAACCAAGCCAAGAATGTATACCTGAGTTCTCGCATCCTCATGAATGTCACATACCTGGTCCCTCCCTCTGTTCCCCCTGCTCTGTCTCCCCACCCCCTGTCTTTAAATTGTAAGCTCTCAGGCAGGGACCGTGTCTATCTTGTTTTTTATAAAGCACCAGGTACATCGCTGGTGCTATATAAATGCTAATGCTAATAATTAATAATAAATTTTGCTCATCACCCAATCTCAGCATGCAAGTACTTCCGCCTACCGCCTTGTTCCCTGTGCTGTACCTGCCAACACACCACATGATATCATTAGATACAATGCTGTCCATTTGTTCAGTCAGAACACACAAATTGTCCTTGTGATTCAATGGTGTTCACATCGCGGGTTCAACGGGTGGCCAAATTGCTGTTGGTATTGTTATGGTGCTTACTAGGGGTGGGAGCCCGGGGTAATTACCGGATACCGGATTTACCGGTTCTCAAATAATCGGATTCCCGGATTAAATCCGGTATCCGGTACCGGTTTTATTTCATTGATTTCAATGGGGCACTGTGTCCCCATTGAAATCAATGAAATACAA
This sequence comes from Sphenodon punctatus, assembly GCA_003113815.1. Classification (NCBI taxonomy): domain Eukaryota; kingdom Metazoa; phylum Chordata; class Lepidosauria; order Sphenodontia; family Sphenodontidae; genus Sphenodon; species Sphenodon punctatus. Next base: position 956,223 of record QEPC01007287.1, read on the forward strand.
TGAATTCCTCCCCCCTTCCCCTCCCAGGCTGCGCGGGTGGAAGGGGGGACACCCCCCCCACCCTGCCCAGCCTGGATTTTTGTTAAAAAAAAGAGCCCAACCCCCAGGACCAGCGTCCGCGGCGTCCGCGCAGCCGCCGGTAAGTATAGACCCGATCCCTGGGGGGGTGTTTAACACCCCCCCAACCCCCCAGGGATCACCCCTACTAAAGTTGAGTGCTTTACCTTTGCGGAGCTCCGGGTGCGGCGGCGGCGGG
>QEPC01007287.1:973357-1003442 GCA_003113815.1 Sphenodon punctatus
ATGTCTCCTCCCCCAACACTACCCGTTGGCTCCTCCCTGAGAGGAAGGAACGGAACCATTCAAGAACAGTCCCGTCCAGAGCCCCCCAGGTCACGCAGTCGCCTCAGCAGCAGCCCATGGTCCACAGTATCAAAAGCAGCCGAGAGATCTAGCAGGATAAGAAATGTAGAACATCCTGCATCCATCTCCCGGCAGAGGTCATCTACTAAGGCCACCAACGCCGTCTCGGTGCCATAGCCGGGCGGAACCCAGATTGTGCTTTCTTACAGCTTAGGATTCATGCATCCATGCTTTGCTTTGGTCTTTCAGCCCCAATTCTCTTCCTTTTCAGGTTGGAGTCAATCCCGAAGCTTTTCGTATATGCTTTTATTTGGGTTGGAGAGAATGGGACAGATGAGTACTTGGGGGGGCTGCTTATGTGTGTGGGGGAACACGGTTGATGGATTTATTTATCTATTTCATTATTTAAATTTATACGCCATCCGTCCCATCAAGACTCAGGGCAGCCTACAATCAATAAAAACATCTAAAAGTCCCCTTCCCTTCTGCTAACCCCACCACTCGCAAACCCAAACTTATCCCTTCCTGCTAAATATCTGACCAAATAGTCTTATAATATTTCTGGAAGATGAACAGGATCAGGCTTAAATGAACCTCGGGGGGTGGGGGGGGAGGACAGTTTCATAATCATGGGGCAGCCACCAAGAATGGCGCTCTGCATGTCCCAGCTTTAAAAACTTCATGGGCAGATAGTACCTGCAAGACGACACTCCAGGATGACCTCAGAGACCACAACAGGACATGAGAGAGGAGGTTCATTCCTGGCTACAGCGGCAAGAAAAATCAAGTCCATAGTATTGTGGCAGGGAGGAGTTTGCTGTCCCCAGCTTCAGTGTTGTCCCCAGCCTACACAGGAAGAGGAGTGGGCTGCAAGACCAAGGTAAAGTGTGGGTGCTAGAAGCCTAAGTTGTTAGTAATTACAATATGTGAGTCTGTACAATGTCTTTACTGCTCACATGGTATGCAAGTTAAGGCAGGAGCCTTAACTTACAATTCCCATGCTTTTTGAAACATGGCTGAATATGTAAGAGCCTTAACTTCTCTCTTAAACCAAAGGTTTTTTTAAAAATTTTCTAATTATGTATAGTCAATGAATGACAAAAAGGAAGGCATGAACATAAGAACAAGACAAATACTCAACCTTCTACTAAATGTCCTTCAGTGAGATTTTCTAATATACCTGTGGGAGTTGGAGATCCATTTCCCATTAGAAGGCAATGGGGAAATAGGCACCTAAATCATCAAATGTGGCTTTTACATTCTGCGACCTTCCACAAAGATGTCAATTCCTTTTTCTGCTGCAGTCCTACTGGCGAATGCATTAAACTTGTTTGGAGACAAAAATGGTCTCAGTATTGTTGTAGTGATAGAAAAATCCCTCGTTAGTATGTTGCTGTAAAGATCAGAGATGACATGAATAGACATTTTTGTATTCAAAAATATTATTTGCATTTTCCAGGTATCTGTCCAACTAAATTATTCACCACCAAAACAATATTAGCACATCCTTTCATTTGGATATTTTGGTTTGGTTATTTTAGTATTTCGGTTTCTTCATTTCAGGTCTATTAGTGTGTTTTTCAGTTAATAGCCAAAGTAACCAAGCTGCCTGAACTGAATTAACTGAAATAGATATTGTGTTGGGAAAGGAAGCGGGAACTGAATAGCAGTTCATATCCACTTTGTCAGACCCAATTCCAAGCAGGGGAAATCACTGTACCCAATATTTGTCATGAATATTGATTTCAGCTCTAGTAAAGACTACATTTTCACAAACTGGAAGTGCTTAAGAACTGCCCAACCCAGTATACTGCCTCCAACAGTGTCTGATGCCAGATAACTTTGAGGAACTGTACAAAACTAGGCATATATGAAGTAATCCATCCCCTATTGTTCACTCCCAGCATCTGTCAGAAAGAGGTTACATTCCCAGATCACCCTCTTGCACACTCCCACAGCTGCACGTTCATATACGCACCCTCATTAAAAAATTTTACTTATATTTACACATGCCAATGGGAATTAATGAATGAACTCTTCTGTATATGCAGTTGTTAAATGTCAAAGTACAAGGTGGTACTTTATCTTGCACGCGTGCTGGTGCATGCTGATAAACACCATTAGCAGCAAAAGTTGAACATTGTCTGACAACTTGCCTCTAAGTTTTGTTGGCTTCCATGGAGAGATGCACAGCCCTTTGTTCTGCAAATTTTATTCCCGGGGATGTGTTCCCTTCTCTTCGCCTGGATGATATCAGTGACATCAGTTAAAAAAAACAAAAAAAACACCCTGAACCGTTGAATCGTATTTCCATTGTATCTTATTTCAGATTTCTTTCCCCCTGGCTGTCTGCAATATCCTGTCTTAGTCACGGCTATCACAGACTCTGCCTATCAAAGCACAATTTATTTATAGGGTTGGGTTTTTTTGTGTGTGGTGTTTGTCACTGTAGTATCTCATCATTGTAGTATCTCAGCATCGTGCAAGCATTCATGATTTAATTTTGCTTCACAAAATCCATGTGAGGTAAGGAAGCAGCTCTGTTTGGAAAGTGAAAAATGAGGCACTAAGAAGTTAAGTGACTGACCTCTGGTCAGGTCACATGCTGTGAGTTGGGGGAAGAACCTGAATGAGAATCCAGGCCTTTACGTTCTCACTCCAGTGACTCTAATCAGAAAATAAGTTCTGAAAATGTGTTGAGAACCCTGGAATGTTTAGCAGGATTTGTATCTCCTTGAGCTAGGGTTACCATACCTCCCCTTTGAAAGAGGATGCTTATGAAAAACGCATGTTGCAGGGCTGCACTGGAACCAATGCAGCCCTGCACTGGAACCAATGCAGCCCTGCATCATGTATTTTTATAAGCATCCTCTTTAAAGGGGAGGTATGGTAACCTTAGCTTGAACACCTAATACAGGGACAGGGGGAATCTCCAATCCAGGGGCCAAACACAGCCACTGGCCATTTGTTATAACAGAACCCTGCTTGGGCCTGAAATTTGAGCCCAAGCTTGACTGCATTGGGCATGACCCAAGCCTGAGCCCACTGCAGCCAAGCTCCTCTGAGCCCACGACTAATGTGACTGGGTGGCCCACTTCCCAAAGAGCATTTTGATGTCACCATTCTCTGTTAGGGACACGGCCCCAGCAAAATAGGGGCAAGGTTAAAGCATCCTCCCACCTTTTCCTAATGTTGCCCTACTCCCTCCAGAGCAATGTGACATCATGGCACTTTGTATAGGATGTGGGGCCTCCCACAGCTAGACAGCCCAGCCAAGCCTGAGCCCAGTAGCCTTGAGCAGGCAGATCTGGCTTGAGCCTGACCACAGCAGTTGGATCCTGTCAAGACAGGGCCCGGTTATGTTATAAGACCCCTTTCCATTTTATGCATCTGTCCCTCAAATCGGAGGTGCACACCCAACGCTGAATGCATGTCTCAGCCCCTTCCCCTCCCAACACATACTCTTTTCTGCGTTCCCTTCCACTGCCTTTGCTTACTCCTTCAGCCCATGCACCCCCATGCCCGTCACTTACCCTTTGTGTAATTCTTAAACTTCCCTCCTTCCTTCATCCGCTCTGACAGTATCACTTCAGCCTCTGCCCTCCCTTCACCCTGAACAATGAACATGCTCCCTACCCTCTCTGCCCCCTCAGCTCCTATCTGGTCCATGGACTTATGTTAAATACAAAGTGGTCCCTACTAGAGTGAAAAGGGTTTCTTGCCCCTGATCTAAGGAGAAAGAATATGCTCCTTCCCTTTCTGTTTTTGTCAGGGGGAGGGGCAAGGGCAATCTGTTCTCACAGCTTCCCTCTATCATTGAGGCACTTCGAGCAGTTTGTCAGCAATTGGTTTTCTTTTATTGAAATCAATAAAAAACACTTATTTTGTCCTACTTCCTTTCCAATTTGGGCCATATCTTAAAATTAACTTCTTCTTTTTTTCTTTAGTTACATCCAGATGTGGTTTTGGACTTCAGCATCCCTTTCAAGGTAAACTCATCTAGCTTGATAGCCATGGTTTTGAAGAGCTGCCTGCTGCCTGGCTATTTTATTTCATTTACAGCCTCTCTCAGTTCTCCCAGCAGGGATGCAGGCTGCTTGGACTGTCAGTCCTTTCATCTGCATCCAGAACTGCAATTGCACTTGCTATTTTGCCAGAAGGTGCAAGGAGGCAGTGGAAGGACTAGATGTCTTTATAGGTCAATTTTTACTCCCATCATCTCAGGTTTTTTTGTCCTTTTCTTCTTCCCAGTTCATTGTGAAGATTAAAGCTCTCAGATGAATCAAGTAAAGCAAAGCTCCTTTAATAACTCAGTCACATACATCTGCTTGTAGTACAGCTGAAAGAGGGTACCAGTCAAATTTGGGGTGCTTGAAAATGTCCCGATGGGCTACTTGCATGCTCCCTGGGCTGACACCTGCCCGGCTCTGCTGCCACTCCCACTGCTACTCCCGGCCTGGTCCGCTGCTCAGCTGAGCTGGGTGGCACAACACAGTCCCCATCACAGAGGCGTGTGGGGCCAGAGGAGCAGTTAGAACAATGGAAAAGCCAGGCAGGCAAGTCAGCCTGGGGAGCGCACAGGAGCCAGAGCTTTCCAGGGAACTCCTGAGCCTGACTCATCTGCCCGACTGCGCTACTGCTCCCGGTGCTCCTCCAGCCCTATGCACACCCCTGCTATGGGGACTGTGGCACACCACCTGGCTCAGCTAAGCAGTGGGCTGGACTGGGAAAAGCAACAGGAACAGCAGTGCAGCTGGACGGGTGAGTCAACCTGGGGAGTACACGAGGGCAGGAGTTTCTCGGGGAATCCCAGGCATCCCAGAAAACCTGTATTTTCAGGCATCCAGGCACCCAGTGGGGGTTGGGTAAATCCACTGGGTGCCCACTGGGGGTACCTGAAAATGTGGGTATTACTCTCAAGTAACAAATGCACAACCTACAGCATCACTAGCTTGTAAGGAATGCATTTTTAAATAATAATGCTTAGCACCTCTTTAGCATCTTATATTGTCACAGTGATACACAAACATCCTGGCTACACTCTTCTGAGGTATAAAAGCCAATATCACTTTACAGAATAGAAACAGGAAGCAAATGTTTGACCAAGGTCACTTAGTATCCGTGTGACTTGGGCAGAATTAAAGATCTGCTAATTCATAACATGGAAGCCACTAGGGATGGGACTTCCGGTTTCAGAAAGAACCAAAAGTACCCGATAATAGTCATTTTGAAATTTCAGTTCTTTTTCGGTATTGGTTGTATTGCATCTTTCGCATTGATTTTTGTATCGGATTTTTTACATTGCGGTTTGCCCCCATTGACTTCAATGGGAAAACTGCAATGTTAAAAATCCGATACAAAAATCAATGCAAAAGAACCAATACAACCGATACCGATACAAGAACCAAAATACATGAGTACCGAAAGTAACTGAAAACCAAAATTTTGCCCAGAGTCCCACCTCTAGAAGCCACCAAACGATCTTAATTAATCCTGTGTGTAGAAGAAAGGGAGAGATCTGCCCCATACTGTTGCTGTATAAACATCTAACAAAAAGACTTTCCCTGACTCCAAAGAGCTTACAATCAAACTATCTTCTCTTTCAAACCACCAGCTTTCCAAAGCCTAAGTCTAGGAGACAGCCCCCCAAAACAAGGGAATAGAGAGACATACATCATGTCACTTAAGAATATCAAAGCTAAATGGAAAAATCTCAAAGCAGAAAGCAGGAATATATAAAATGCAGCTGGAAAGAGAGAGAATAGAAAAAAGGAAGAAGAAGAAAAAGAGGAAGCCTTGCAAGGGCCATAAGCACGGCCATGCGTATAGTCAAAGCAAGTCAGCTTGCACCAGTGTGGGAGAGATGGCACTTAAGAGGAGAGTGACTGATTTTAGTGAGTGAAATTCCTATCTTAAATTTCCACAGAGCAGACCTGGCCTGGCTGAGGCCAGGTCATGGTGACCAGACCCCATAGCTTCCCCCTTCAAGATAGGCGGTAGGGGTTGAGTGAGCCCCCCCCAGACAGTCACCATTTGAGGCTGGTGAGGAGGACGTGGTGAAGCCAGCAGTAGCAGGTAAGTAGAAGATTGGACCTGGATCCCTCCTCCCAATATTGAAGGAGGCAGCCAATTGATTGGGTCATCCTGCCAACTGCTAGATAGGTTGGAATGGGCCCTGGTGAAGAAGAAGGAATGAGAACCCCCTGTGTCCCTTCCACTGAGCAGTAGGAGAAAGAGCTGCATAAAGGAACATGGGTCCCTCCAGACTCATGGCCCCCAATGTAGCTCCTATCCCTCTTATTGCTATGCTTTTGCCCCTAGATATGAGAGGCCTGGGACAACTACTACACACTTTGTCCCCTGCAAGAAAAGCTTTGCCTTCCCGAACTATTAGGCAATTGGGAAATGTTTCCCCCCCCCCCACCTTCTAAAGATTATTATTAATAAAGAATCTAAACACAAAAAACATAATATTCATGCAGAACTCAATCCACTTTTTATTTAATTTTCTTTCTTGTAATTGCGTGTAATGGGAAGACCTTCTCCTCATCTATCTTCTTGTCACAAAAATGCTGGTTTAGTTGCTTCACTGGACTGTATTATAGAACAGGATTTTAAACTGGTTTTTAAATGTTGCATGCCGTCTGAAGAGGGTTGAAATTAGTTATTCATTAGCCTCTTCTCCACTGAAAGGAAAATGAGTTTAATAACTAAGAATTAGTGGAAGAGGTAGTGGAATGCTTGTAAGCCTAACAAATACATGAGCCGGTTTGCATAGCTATTTTTAGACTACTGCTCAGGTAATAAGTAACAGCTCCTTTGATATTTTATCTTACATGGATTTCTTGAACAGTATTTCAGCTTGTTCTTTCAGTGTTCTTGTGCTGTTCTTAATGTGTGGTAAATGTTTCAGGTGTGTGTGGTACCCTACTGCTGAAAATCCTACTGCACAGAAAAGTATGTCTGATTTTCTTACCTCTTGCAGCCACAGGGGAAGACATTGCTAAAGTAGCTGCAAGCCATCTTTGTACTTTCCCAATTCTAGATTGCTCTGGGACGTGTGGATTAATGCTTGTGTATGCTACAAAAAGTGTGGGTATTTTACCTTGGGGTATCTAATTTGACTTAGCTACAGTTTTTCCTCATGGTAGCCAAGACAAGTAATAGCTTGAGGGAGCAAGTCAAGATGCACCGAGTTAGCTCGCTACTTGGAGTTAAAAACTACTTTTATCTTGTTTTCACTACAATTTTACCTTTAGAATTTGGTAAATATACCATACCGTTTCCCCCCATGTAGATAAACCAACTGAGAGTGAGAATGAGTGAGCGTGTTTTAAAATTAGCAAGGTTTGGGAGGGGGGAGGGTCTGTGACCGCTGTGTGGCACAGCTGCGGAGCACCCACCCAGGTGGGGGTGCATGGGGACGGATGCTAACGGGCAGCTTCCAGTGTGGCTACCTGGTCAGCTGCCTCGTACTCCCCTGCCATGGACCATGGTGGAGGGGGAAGCACACTGGGCTGGCCTTTCAAATTGACATGTCTTGGTTGTGATCGCTGGAGAACTGGGCTCCCCAGTGCTTGTGACCTGAAAAGGCCATGTCCCCTGTCCACAGTGCCTCTGAGCAGGAGGCCTGTCTGCTGGTGTGAGTGGTTGCCCCCATTCATATGGGCAGGGGATGTGTGGGTGCCCATTGCCTCCCACCTTTTCGGCTTGCCCAACACTCTGGATTTTTCAGCAGTACCCTGTGAGTTGCCAAGAGTGGTGCTGTGTGGCTCATGGGAGTGCGCATCCCCCCACTCCACCTTCAGACAGGCAGTTGGATGAGTGGTTACTGGGTGGCCATGCATGGTAGCACCTCGTTTAAAAACACCCAGAGTTACAGCAACTTGACCTTGGCTGTCTATGGGCACCAAGACATGTTCCTCTGACTGGACGGGATGCCCATCTCATTGTCTGGGATGCCTCCTATACCAGATCTTCCAGTGTGGTTCTTATCCATTTCTACTACCGTATGGGAAATCAGGAGAGAAACACGATATTCTGGGACTGAAAGTTGATGTTCTGGGACTGAAAGCCAACATTCCAGGATACTGGATACTCGAATTGACTACCTGATCATTTTGGTTCAGTCCAGGTACTAGAAATTAGACAAGTTTAGTATTTTTGCAGATGCTCTTTTCAGCTGTCGGTGTGATCCTTCCTTCCACTTCTTCCTTCTTAGGGTAAATAAATGGGCTAGAATGGCACAGAAGGGCTAGAAGGCTCAGTCAGACTGTCTCAGACTGAAGGAAATTCTCTTCCAGGTTTTTTACTTTTCAACCATAATGGGCTTTGATTAGGTCTTGGCTGCAGAAATCTAGCTTAAGCACAAAAAATGAGCCTGTCTTCTAGCTAGATCACTGCTAATTGGCTAATCACCTGACTGATTGGGTATCTTTAGACACAACATCAATGGGCATCTGAATGTGTGTCTTGACCTTGAAGTAAACACTGGTTTGGCCCTGTGTTCACCGTGTGACGCTGCTTGGACACACAACCCATCTTGGGGCAATTAGGTCTTTTGCTCACCACTCAATCTCATCACGCAAGCGCTGTCACTTCATTCCCCATGTTGTACCTGCTAACACACCACGTGATATCATTAGACACAACATTGGCCATGCGTTCAGACAAAACACGCAAATTGTCCTTGTGATGCAATGGTGTTCACATTGTGTGTTCAATGGGTGGCCAAAATGGTGTTGGGATTGTTATGGTGCTTAAACACAACAGCCAAATACGTGCTCAGGGGTTTTTACACCCAATCTTTGTTATGTCTAAAGACGCCCATTGTCTACTAGTTAAGTTGACCAGTATTACCAGAATTGAGAGTTCTCGATTGTCACGGACCTGTGTTCACTTTGTTTTCCCCATTGCTGCCAATGGAGAAAATACAGTGAATATGAGTCCTGTTTCTGTCTATGGACATTCTGCAGAGTATACTAATATGTGTTATATTGGCTAGAGATAATTTTAGTCAAATTCAGTAGTTATATTAATAGTGGGGTAATTTTGTCTAATACTAACATAAAGAAAATACACAGAGTTGCAATTTTTCTTCTATTCTTGGGTAATAAAAGGAGAATGGAATGGGTGGAGTTCTAGTCATGTATTAGTGGAGTCCAGAGGGGCGTGGGGTGATGGACTGGGTAATAACTCTTGTTACTCAATAGATTGTGTACTTTGCATTCTGTTGTTTATTATGATATTTGTGTTTAAATGTTATTAATACTGATGATTAGATCATCACTTGTATTACATTCTGTGGATATAGATGTTATGATTGTATTTTGATCTTTTTGTTAAAGTTCTTTTGTTTATGCATCAACCATAAAGAGACTTACTAGTGGGGTAATTTAAGCCTGTGGTGTAAATTTTAACAGTAAAGAAATGAATATAAGTTGGTGTAAGCGGGAAAGTGGAATAGCTGGCAAACATAGGGCAATAAATAGGTCTACAAATGTATTTATATTTATATTAAAATTTATATCCTGCCCCCTCCTGCCAACAGACGGCTCGGGGCGGCTCACAACTACTACATTTTAAAATCATAAAACAATAAATACAATAAAAAACATAGACAAAGAGGGAAACTAAAACCAATTAAATAAGGTAAGAACAGTCAAACTGTCAAATGAAGTGTAACTTTATACCAATTTAACAAATTCCCTCCTGGTTTGGGTGAGTGAGCACAGGTTGAAAGCTAGAAGGGTCCGTTGCAGCTTATAATGAATGGCCCAATTCAGGCTACGTGTCTGCAGTATCAGTCCCACAATGCTAGCAAAATGACTCTGAAACTCAATGTCCTTCACTCAATGTCTTCATTTTACAAAGTGCAGATCAACAACAAAACCCCCAGTGCTTACTCCTTTCAGGCAGCTGCAGCTCTTCTGTTCTGCTCTGCCGGTCTCACAGATATTGCCAGGGGGTTTCACTTCACTGCCAGCTCTGGGAACCTCACCCTTGTCTTCCCCAAGTGCTCTGTGCTTCTACTGCTGTCCCCACAGCTTCCTTGTCCCAGCAACATCCCTAGGAATTTCCTTCCTTTATAGAAGTAGCTGTTGCAACCAATATGCCATTAGTTCTCCTCCAGATCCTAGAGACAAGGTGGGACTGTGCCTGCCATAAATAACTTATGAACAGCACCTCCCTGTACCAAAACTGAATCTAGCCTTACAAGTGTTATGGAATACGCAGCTAAATATTTAAATAAAGACTGCCTCTCATATTATTTCTAACTCAAGTCTATGTGATCTGTCTCCTCTGTATACAAACCAATGATTATTTTGCACACCTGCTGACGGCATGAAAAATAACATATATTTGCACACCATGTTTTGTAACATATCCATGCAAGTTACACTAGTCTTTCTATTTAAGAACATAAAAAGTGCCATACTGGGTCAGACAACGGTCCATCGAGCCCAGCACTTGTCTCTGACAGCGGCCAATCTCAGTCGCTTGGAACAAGTATCACAATGGGGTCCATTTCCTGATTTTCATTTCCTGATGTTTCCTGAGGTCCATTTCCTAATGTTCCCTCCCAGGTTCCAACAGTAAGAGGTTACATTCCCCAACATTTAGACCCATTATGTTTATTTTATGACCAATTTACAACTAATGTAATTTGTACCTCATTTTCCCATGATTACTTAATATAGTCCCCAAGTCTTCAATGGAAGTTGGGCTTCTGGGTTGTATTTTATATTCTTTATCCAAGTACAGTAGCTCATTCAAATTCTAATTGATTAAAAACGTGACCGTAGGCCATTGTTGACATACATACATACACATTATTGACATACTGTCAGTGGGAGGGGGAAGAAGGGGAAGGAAAGTACAGCAGGGGAATCACTACGGAGACCAGAAGCACACGGGGAGGCTCTGAATATTGAAATGGTGGGAAAAATGCCCATCAGGATAGTGTGTGGGCCCTTCCACGTGCACGTGCACCAGGAAGTTAGGCCCCTATCATCATAGGGCTCAGAGCGCAAGGGATGGGGGACCCACACACACCTACAAGCGTACTCTGGGGAAGAAGGGCTGGAAGACCAGTGGAGGATGGTGCAGAGGTTGATATGAGGGGGAACCCACGGGAAGGGGGGAAGGAGAAAGGGGCTTCCACACACCAGGGGGGAAAGGGGAGCGGAGGACCCAGGAGGGGCAAGGAAATGCACACTGCCTGCAGGCTCACCCAGCCCACACAAGCTTCCTAAGGATCAGCAGTAGGGAAGTCTTCACTCAGTCACAGTCTCAATATGATATACGGATACAATGGGGAACAGGGGGAGAGGAACAATGGGGAAGTTGAACAGGGAGGAGTCAGGCCACAAAATCAACACTCAAGAAACCACTTAGCTTGCACACGGGGGCCAGTCCTTCCAGGCATGCAGCTCTGTTCACCAGCGTTGTTCCCTCTGAGCTTCTGGTTCATAAAGGGGAGGCCCCGCCCCCCGAGCGTGCCTGGAGGCGTGCCGAATGTCTCAGCAGGGTGTGTGGCTCCACGCCGCTGCAGGGAGTGTCTGATGCGCCCGGACTAGCAGGCCCCATGTGATTGCCTGCTGGGGCTTTTGGGAGCGGAGGCACGCCTGTCTCGTGGGCTGGGGTATGTTGTTTGCCACGGGAGGCAGGGTTCCCGGCCAGCAAGTGCACCCACCGGGCTGCTGAGAGGCGGCGGGAGTGGCGGCGGGTGACAGTAACCCCCCCTTGAAGGCCCCCCCGCGGGTGTCTGACGGGACCAGGTTTGTCGGGATGGCGCCGGTGAAAAAGATGAAGAAGGCGGGGTGCTTGAACATTGGAGGCAGGTTCCCAGGATTGTTCATCCAGGCTGAATCCCTGCCAATCAATGAGATAATATAACCGCCCATGTCATAACTTCACATCTAGTATGGCTCGGACTTCATAGTTTGGGCCAGCCTCAATGGCCTCAGGGTTCAGTTGATCCTGAAGGGCCTCCGACCCTTGAAGTGGGAGCGCCGGCTTGAGAAGGGAAACATGGAATGTGGGGTGGATTCGCACCCGGGGGGGGGGGAGTTGCAGGGTATATGCAACGTCATTTACCTGTCGTAGGACCGGAAAGGGTCCCATGTACCTATGGTCAAGTTTCGGTGACGGGCGCTTAGAGGGGTAATGTCGGCGGTCCACCCAAACTAGATCTCCAGGCTGAAATTGAGGAGAGGGGCGTCAATGTTGATCGGCGTATAACTTATAGCATTGTCGGGCCTTCTCCAGGGTTGTTTTAGCTAGTGCATGAGTTTGCTGGATCTGTTGAACTAGGGCTCCGGCAGATGGTACCGAGATTGCAGGGAAATCGGGAGAGGCCATTTGTGGATGGTAGGCATATGTGATGTAAAAGGGAGAATTTCCAAGGGAAGCATTCTTTGCATTGTTATATGTGAACTCCGCCATTGGCAACCACGTGTACCAGTCGTCTTGTAAATAGTCAATATAACATCGTAAGTACTGTTCAAGATTTTGATTAACCCTTTCCACCTGGCCATTTGTTTGTGGATGATACGCGGTGGATGGTTTCAATTTCACTTTCCAGGCCTTGAAGGGCCCGATCCAGAAGCGTGAAACGAACTGCGATCCCCTATCGCTAATAATTTCTGCTGGCCAACCATGAAGTTTCACAAAGTGCCTTAAGAACAAAAGGGCTGTACGCTGTGCAGTGGGAAGGCCCTTGCAGGCAACAAAATGAGCCAGCTTCGTGAAATGGTCAACGCCTACAAAGATGGTGTTATACCCTCTAGAGGAAGGCAGCTCGATGATAAAATCAAGACTTACTCTCTGCCAGGACCCGGAGGGAGTTGGGGTAAGTTGAAGCAGCCCTTGCGGGAGTCGTTTAGGTACCTTCATACGGGCGCAGGTAGCACAGGCGCTGACGTATTGTCATACATCTGTGGCCATTGTTGGCCACCTGAAGGATCGGCGGAGGAGCTCGAAGGTTTGTTCTATACCCGGGTGGCCGACTAGAGGGGCATCATGGTGAGACCACAGTAGAAGGGGGTGACACGATGGAGGAACAATAATTTGGTGGCCCCTCTTAATAAGGCCGTCCTCCATAGTATACGTAGGGTCTATTAAAGGTTGTAGCTCTTGTGCCGAAGCTTGTCGGAGGTAGTCTAAGGAAGATGTGGTGGCAGCAAAGACCTTGTTATTGAGTATGGGGCCACGAAGGTGCCTCTCGTGGTCCTTCCCTTCTTGATATCTTGAGAGAGTGTCTGCAAGTATATTCATCTTTCCCGGGCGGTATTGTATTACAAAATCAAAGAGGGCAAAAAATAATGCCCATCAAGCATGACGAGGGTTGGAGATTTGTGCTGTTTGTAAAAAGGTCAGGTTTTTGTGATCCGTCATCACAGTGATGGGGTGTTGCGCCCCCTCCAGGTAATGCCGCCATGCCTCAAAGGCTGTCTTAATGGCAAGGAGTTCTCTATCAAAAATGGTGTAGTTCTTCTCTGCCGGCGACAATTGTCATGAATAATAAGTGCAGGGAAGTGGATTCTCCTAGAGGATTTGCTGGAGGAGAACCGCTCCGATGGCCACACTAGAGGCATCTGCTTCCACAAAGAATGGTTGGTGGAAGTCGGGGTGTTGGAGCAGTGGGGGTTGCATAAAGGCCTTCTTTAAGAACTGGAAACTGTAGTCTTGTTCCGGTCCCCAAGTGTAGGGGTGGTTTTTCTTCAAGAGCTGGGTGAGCGGGGTTGTAACTTCCGCATAGTGGGGAACGTACTGCCTATAATAATTTACGCTGCCGAGAAAGCGCTGAAGGGCCTTCGCTGTCTTGGAGCTGGGCCAATGTTGCATGGCCTGCACCTTCTTGGGGTCCATTTGGATTCCTTCAGGACTTACAACAAAATCCAAAAAGTACACGGTGGTGCAATGAAAGGCGCACTTTTCACGCTTACAATATAGCTTGTGCTTACGTAGACGTTGCAATACTAGCCGTACATGTTGTACATGTTGGGCCAAAGAGGATGAGTAAATTAAAATGTCATCTAAATAGGCAATTACAAAGGTATCGAGGATGTCCCGAAAGATGTCATTAATGAGGTGTTGGAAGGCGGCCAGAGCATTAGCAAGTCCAAAAGGCATGACCAGGTATTCGAAATGCCCATAACGTGTGCGGAATTCCGTCTTCCATTCATCTCTGCAACGCACCCGCCATAAGTTATAGGCTCCCCAGAGGTCCAATTTGGTAAAGAGCTGGGCCCCTTGAAGCCGGTTCAGGAGCTCAGGAATAAGGGGTAAAGGGTAGCGGTTCTTTATTGTGACACTGTTGAGCCCCCGATAGTCAATACAGGGTCTTAATCCGCCATCTTTCTTGGCCACAAAGAAAATAGGGGCTCCTGCAGGGGACGTAGAATGCCGTATAAATCCATTTTGAAGTGCTTCGTCCAAATACATACGCAATTCGGTTAATTCTGGGGCGGAAAGGGCATAAATGCGCCCGAACGGGGGTTCCTTGCCAGGGAGCAAATCTATAGGGCAATCATAGGAGCGGTGTGGTGGGAGTTCCGCTGCCTGAGTTTTACTAAATACATCCGCGAAGTCCATGTACTCTGTGGGTAGCAATAGGGGTGCAGTATTGCAGGCTCCATGACAGGAATTTTCCGGTCGAGGGGGTGGAGTAGGGAGTAAACAGTGTTGCTGGCAGTAAGTCGAGGTAAATAGAAGTTGTCGTGGGCCCCAGCAAATGTGAGGCTCGTGCAACAAGAGCCAAGGAAGACCCAGAACCACACGAAAAAGGGGGGTGCAGACGACGTCGAAGATCAGGGTTTCATAGTGTTGTCCTGCCACGCAAGGTAACGGGGTAGTCTCATGTGTCACAGGTCCGGAGACTAAAGGGGACCCATCAATGGTGCTAATAGATTTGGGGTATCCCTTGGATTGAATCGGAATCTTGTAAGTTCGGATCAGGGTGGCGTCAATAAAATTCTTGGAGGCTCCGGAGTCAATAAGTGCCCAGGTTACAAGGGAATGATGAGGATCGATGGTAAGGGTTAATTACACCTGTAGGTGGAACGGGGAGCGATTCCCAGAGGACGGGTTACTATTCATGGCCGAGACGTTCCCGATCCGTCCCGGCCCTTACCATTTCCCGCTGAGCGACGAGAGGGAGGTAAAATGGGGCATTCCTGAATAAAGTGCATGGGATCCCTGCAGTAGAAGCAGGCCCGTGAGCGTCGACGCCGCTCTCGTTCCTCTGGCGCAAGAGGGCCCCGGGAAGCTCCCAACTGCATGGGTCCTGGGTCTGGTCATTTCGGCCCTGTTCCCTCAGGGCCTGGGGTCACGAGGGGTCCTGGCCGGACTGGTAGGCTCCTTCCTTCTTGGCGCTGTTCCCTTCGTCGCTCCGTGAGCCACTCGCACTAACGTAGCCAGACCGGCCCAGGTCTCTGGGATGGGGGTATAGGCCAACTGGTCCTTGAGATCATCTGCAAGGCCCCTCCAAAAGTGTACCTTCAGCACGTTGTCCGGCCATTGTAGTTCCAAGGCGAGTTGCTGGAATTGTGTAATGTACTCCAGGAGGGGCGCTCGACCCTGGAGAAGGGAAAGAATGGCTGTTTCTGCGTCTCTTAAACGATGTGGGTGGCCGAATAGGAATCGAAACTCGCGGATGAAGTTCTCATAGTGAGACAAGAGTGGGCTCTTACTGGTGAGCAAATTTGTAGCCCACTCTAATGCTACACCCCCTAAATTCCCGATCATGAAGGCCACTTTTAAGTCATCCGTCGGGTATGTAGTGGCCTGGGTGGTAAAGGTGAGGTCGCAAAGAGCCAGGAATGCTCGACAGTCCTTGCGTTCTCCCTGGAATTTCTCAATGCGCGGCCCTCGAGGCTCTCGGGCCACTATTGGCACTGGGCTTCTGGGCCCAGGTGCCACAGGGGGTGCTATCGCCCCTTCGTCTGGAATTGGGACAACAGGAGGAGCAGGGCAGGCCAGAAGGACCACGGCGGGGGGAGCCGGTCCTGGTTGCTGGACTATGGTAGCCGCCAATTCCCCATGCTGCTCCTGCAGGTCTTTAATCTGCATGGCAAGCGACTGCACGGCTTGCACCAAGTTCCCTATTTCCTGGGTTACATCCATTGGGGAAAATCAGGGATGTAACAAATAGGTTGCTGGTGAATCTGTCAGTGGGAGGGGGAAGAAGGGGAAGGAAAGTACAGCAGGGGAATCACTACGGAGACCAGAAGCACACGGGGAGGCTCTGAATATCGAAATGGTGGGAAAAATGCCCATCAGGATAGTGTGTGGGCCCTTCCACATGCAGGTGCACCAGGAAGTTAGGCCCCTATCATCATAGGGCTCAGAGTGCAAGGGACGGGGGACCCACACACACCTACAAGAGTACTCTGGGGAAGAAGGGCTGGAAGACCAGTGGAGGATGGTGCAGAGGATGATAGGAGGGGGAACCCACGGGAA
The DNA here is from genome assembly GCA_003113815.1 of Sphenodon punctatus. NCBI lineage: Eukaryota > Metazoa > Chordata > Lepidosauria > Sphenodontia > Sphenodontidae > Sphenodon > Sphenodon punctatus. Next base: position 989,882 of record QEPC01007287.1, read on the forward strand.
GGGGGGAAGGAGAAAGGGGCTTCCACACACCAGGGGGGAAAGGGGAGCGGAGGACCCAGGAGGGGCAAGGAAATACACACTGCCCGCAGGCTCACCCAACCCACACAAGCTTCCTAAGGATCAGCAGTAGGGAAGTCTTCACTCAGTCACAGTCTCAATATGATATACGGATACAATGGGGAACAGGGGGAGAGGAACAATGGGGAAGTTGAACAGGGAGGAGTCAGGCCACAAAATCAACACTCAAGAAACCACTTAGCTTGCACACGGGGGCCAGTCCTTCCAGGCATGCAGCTCTGTTCACCAGCGTTGTTCCCTCTGAGCTTCTGGTTCATAAAGGGGAGGCCCCGCCCCCCGAGCGTGCCTGGAGGCGTGCCGAATGTCTCAGCGGGGGGCATGGCTCCACGCCGCTGCAGGGAGTGTCTGATGCGCCCGGACTAGCAGGCCCCATGTGATTGCCTGCCGGGGCTCTTGGGAGCGGAGGCACGCCCGTCTCGTAGGCTGGGGTATGTTGTTTGCTGCAGGGGGCGGGGTTCCCGGCCGGCAAGTGCGCCCGCCGGGCTGCTGAGAGGAGGCGGGAGCGGCGGCAGGTGATACATACATACATACATACATAAAAGAAAATACATCACAGAATACATCAGAAAACACAACATTCAACAGTTACCCCTCCTCTGGCCAAGGTTTACATTGCAAGAATTTGATCCTAATGTCCATCGCGAATCTTAAGAACTTCATAACGCTGGAGGTAACCTCGGGACCTACATCCGATAAGGCAATCTGCAGGAGAGAAACCTCCCTCCTGCCAGGGTTACTTTCCATAAGAGGCTGCAAAAATTTAACCCTCAAAGAATCATATAATCGACAGGAGAACAATATATGATGGGTTGATTCTGTGGTCTGCCTATCGAAAGGGCACACCCGGTCCCCATATGGTATGCCCAAATAACGACCCTCTCGCACCCTTGTCGGTAGTGCATTTAGCCTTGCACATAGAAAAAGATATTTCTCTCTAAATGCAGCTGACATACTTAAATAGTTAGCCATTGAGCCCAAATGAGGGACCCAGCTGTCGTACCCCACCCACCATTGCTAACTCCTCCTGTCTTTCGATGTCTCTGCATCTCCGAATAACTTGGCACCTCGATGTAGCCGGGTTGACAGCGTCCAAATATGTCTTTGAGAACCCAATCAGGATAATTGACTGATAACCACCTTTTGCCAGGGGCTAACAAAGGAGTCCTGAAATATTAGTCGCTCCAAATTATTCTGACCAGAACCTCTCTTCTTAAGCCAGAAAAGTATGGCCTGCTCCCAGGCCCTCCCAGACCAGGGCCGAAGACCTAATTTGAGCCTCACCACTGCGGTCGGCGTTCCCCGTGGGTACTTTGTTAAAGCTCTCATGAACCCCGTCTGAATATAATTTAGTTTTTTATTCGTCAAAGGAGCCCATATTTCTGCCCCATAGAGAAAAGAGGCTCTAGCCTGTAGCTCATTCTATTTTTTTTTATTATTTTGAGTCTCTCACTATGTCCCTGGCTTTGGCTTTGTATTGGTTTGGGGTCTGAAAGGACTCTCAGGACACTGTCAAAACGATGAAAGATGAATCCCTGCTACTTCTTAAATTAAGAACTATTGCAGAAGAGAACGCTAACATTCCCATATTTCAGTTAACATTTTGTTGACTTATTACACAAGCTTCTGTGAGGCTATAATTTTATAAATTAAAGCACTGGTCTTTTAACATCTTTTTCTTTTAGTTGTAAAGTGATGGGGAGGGAAACATTAAGAAACAAGGCAGACACTAATTAGATTTTTTTTCTGCAATGAAGTATTGCAAAGATAAGCTTCCGCATTGCCACTATCTATACTAAAGACACAGTAAAGGCTTTTAACAGTGGCATTACCTCTTAGTACCAGCACACGTCTCATTGCAGTGAATGGGACTTGTACCAGTACTAAGGATTAGCACTAGTGATGAATAGCTGGAGAATCACTTTTTCTGAAACCTTGTAAAGATTCCCTATTAAACTAGTGATTGTTCAAAATACATTTGTTCAGCTCTCAGAACACAGATATCTATTCCCTAGAATCGTGTGCAGATTTTTGGATGGTTCTTGCAAAACAAAAACAAAAAAATCTTTTTTTGTGAGCATAAATATTGCTCATATTTTGTGTGCAGAAGGAATGTGAATTGGGGCTGTTACAATGTAAAGATTGGGAGAACCAGCAATGTACTCATAAATACCGACTAGTCAACATTGCCTCCCAGTTATAAATGAGCAATATTTGAAATGCTTTGGTACTTCCAAGTATTTTCAGTGGAGAAGAAATGCAATATCAGAGTCACTACTTTGTGAAAACTGAGAGCAAATGTTGACTTCTTAATGACAGTCACTACCAGTCAGTGTCTTTTGTTTATGTGGATGTACCAGCATATGAGCATATAGGCCAAATGTTCCCAAACTATGGTTTGAGACCCCAAAGTGGAGTCCTACTTTCTACAGACGGTGGGGTCATGATGGCATTTGATAGTTGATGTACTTTGAATTTCTTTGTTGTTGCATGGGTCACAGACCTATTTAAGCCTCGTAATTGACTCGTATAGGCAAAAAAAAAGTTTGGGAAATGTTGATATATGTATATGTGTCTGTCTATAATTAAAAGTTTCAACTTGCATCAAACTCTAGGTGTTTAAACAAAAGATGGAGCACAGGATAATGGTTATTGGATAACATTTCTGTGAATTTTAAAAGATAAAATGGGAGAAGAAAGTATTCAAACAGCAAAGAAGACAAGGTCCAGTGATGTCAAAGATTCGAAGAGAAAACTCACTGGCTTTTGTGATTAGAACTTATAATAAGCTTTTATGGTGAGGTGACTTTCAGCGGCTGAAAGAGAACAGGTCTGGGTTGCCTGTCATTCAGAGAGATTTTTTTAAAATTCCATTATGTACATAAATGCTAGTTCAAATCAAAACTCTCCCTCCAAAAGGGAGAAAGAATGTGATTTTTTTTTTTTACCAGTGTGTCAGTGAAACTTATATAACTGATGATGGTATCTAGGCTATGCTATTCAAGGTTGAGAAGAAAAATTTCAGCACAAGAGTTAATGGGCTTCAGTTATGGTGGGTGGGTGCATTTGGTCAACCATATGCCTTTCATCTTGCAGGACCAAAGGATTTGTGATGGAAAGGCAGGTGAGTGGTTATATCATTAAATCTGCCCTTCTCGTTTTTCCTTCACTTCAACCAGAAACTTATATTCCAGTAATAATAGTAATAGAGTGTAAGTCTGACTGCAGCAAGAAGGCTGTTTCACTAATGTTCTTTTCCAAAGCTTTCTTGACAAATGTCTCTTCCTCCTTTTAATTCTGAGTAATAGGACTGAGATCTGTGGAAAATAGCAGTTTGGTAGCTTTGCCAAGACTGTCTTTCTTTCTTTGTTTTCTGCCTACAGGAGCCTGTTTCCTGTCTTGAGGGGCAGGGAAGGCTGTGATTATTATTTGACAGTTGTGAGTTTTGATGTACAATACATTATGCCACATTGTGGCCTTCTGTCAAAGGAACAGATATATCTGAAGAATAGAAGGGAAGACATCCTAATTACACATGATATTGGAGCTCATTTTATTCATAGTGTAGCCTAATGGATACGGTGTTGGACTTGGACCTGGGTGAACAGGATTTAAATCCCATCCTAGCCAGTGAGATGAAAAGGAAACAAAGGGGACTTACACTGGTCAGTGAAGATGAGCAGGACCTCTGAAGGAAGACACTCCTTCCGCAGTTTAACCTGAATAATTCTGCATTATTATTATTACGATTATAATTAATAATAAATAATAAATATAAATAATAAATAATATAGTGCTCTCCTGCCTTTAAATGGCACTTGGAGAGCTTTACAATCATAAAATACAATTTTATAACTATATAAAATAATATAAAATCAATTTAGATGGGGAAGGTAAAGACAAAGGACAGATACATTAAAGGAAACCATCAGTGGATCCTAAAAGCAGGTGGAGAATAAATAAGTCATCAGGTGCTTTTTAAAGGGAAGGAGGGATGAGATGAGAGAGAGAGAGAGAGAGAGAGACCTGGGGGCGGGGGTTGGGAGTGATTCCACACTGAGGGATCTGCCACAGCAAAGGTCTGTGACTTAAGACATGATGGCAGAATCTCCAAACAGCAGGTGGCTTCTCTTTAGAGAGTTACTTACTACCTTTGAAAATGGAGTAATGTGAAACAAGCCCTACATATGAAATAAATGGTGAAGATGCCTTATTTGGACCTTCTGGGTGAGGATGGATCTCACTTTCTGCAAATGTTCATAGGAAAACATGGTGGTTGGTTTATTTTTCCACAGACGTTCAGAAGGTAACTTGTATTGAATATGTCTGAGTATGCCCCTTCATTTTTGAATTAGTGTTTGAGGAAAGCTAGTGAGTAATTTGAGAAAGGGGGAAAGTAGGGATGGGCGAACGTGGTTCGGATATTTGGAGTTTGGACCGAACTCGGTCTGCTCGGACGTCCGAACTGAACGTCCGAACCAAACTCTCGAACGACAGAACAGTTCGGTCGTGTTCGGTTGAGTTTGGATGAGTTCGGGGACGGGAAAAAAGTCTTTTCAGGGCCAAAAATTCGGTTGCTGTTTCATTTCTGTTTCTGTAGCGATAGCGCTATTTTTGAATGTTTGGCCAAGTTTGGCCAAACCAAAGTCGGCTGAACCAAATAATTGAACCCGAACTTGGGTTTCTGAACCGAACGACCGAACATCCAAACTGCATTATGTTCGCCCATCCCTAGGGGAAAGTAGTAAAAGATCTCTGCACCTGGAGTATGGTTGCCTGACTGTGGAGGTGTAGTCCTGGTACAGTGGCAGAACTTCTCCTTAATATGTGAGCAACTTAACTTGTGTTTGAAAGACATTATGCATGTAGTTTAAAAAGCACTAAGTAGGTGCAAAATATTGAAATTACAATTGGGGTTATTAATAAAAATAAGTTGTTCTTTGTTATCCTCTGCTGCAGTAGCTTTTCTAACCAATATTCCCCTGGGTGAGGAAAGTTCTCAACCATAAAAACTGCATGCCAAAGCCTTCCTATGGCCAAGAGCCACAAAATGCATACCCCTGTACCCCTTCCTGTATCATTACTGACTGGCAGCAGCTGAGGCTCTGGGACAACCAAGTAAGACACAGGAGCACTAAGACAGCATGGGGTTCAGGACCAGTCCTGGCTGAAAACTGCACTTGAACTGCCCAAGAGGTGCCTGTAGCTCCCTGGTATATACAAAAATCCTGGTCTTGACCACAGTGTTGCAAAAGACAATGCAGTATAGTCCGTGATTACTTTCATAACAAATCCAGAGAGAATTCTTTCCTGCCCTATATCTTCGAGACAGGAGGACCCCTTATGCTGCTCAGTGATGAGCTAGTTATCTCTTTCCTGTTTGCTGGGAATTTAGCTAAGCTAATCCAACTGGCATTTTATAACCAGCCCTAAGATCACCTTCAGACATAACTGTCTACGCACCCTCTATATAAACATGTAATCCTGCCTTCCAGTTTTTCAGTCAGATGCAGAGAAAATAAATTCATTGTAGACAATAGATTTTTTCTGTATCCAGATGTGATTTTTTTTGTCTGATTATATTTGTATTCATCAAATTAATGTCATTTTAATCTACTGCTTGCTAAATCTTTCCAATCTGATTCTCATAGGGAAAATCATGAAATCTCTATTGATGAGAAAAGCAAAAAGAAGAAAGATCATTTGCACCTCTTCAGCCTCCCCCCCCCCCCCCTGTAATTTATTTGAAGGACTACAGGATTAAAGTCTCAGTTGCTGTTTATGGTCTAATACCAAGATAAGGAGGCAGCTTTTCCATCCCACTCATCCGATCCTGTCTCTGCAGTGCAAAATGCCAGCTGTTTTGAACCCACATGTAATAAGACACTTTAGATAACTGTGTTAGAGACACAGCGGATGTTTCCATTGAATGAACATGCTTGAAAGTGAATGCTGCTTGCACGTTTTGAAGGGGAAAAAAGTAACACTCCTTAAGATTTATGTTTGCTATCTCATTGGCAATGCTGATGTGCTGGAATCAGTTTAGAGCATGCTATCTGATTTATTTTTAATTGAACAATCATACTTAATTTCTTTAAACAAATGACCCTTTTTTTTTTAGGTTCCATGTTAGTTTCCTTTGCTTTGAAGAAGGCTTTTTTAGCCTTTCAGTTTGGGGTTTGTTTTTTAAATTCCCTGTTAACTGTTACATTTATAAAGGTTCCTATAGTGGTGGATCTAGTGCAGGTACCACTCCGTCGGCTACCTGCAGGCCAAGTTCAGGCAGCTGTGCTCTGAACCTGCTCCTCTGCTATCTTGCCTATCATGTCCAATCTGACCTGGAGGAATTGCTCTCCATCTCTGTTTCTTAGATTATTGATGCTTTAAGGGGCAGTAATAAAAGATGTCCTAATGTGACCTTCAGGAATGTCCTTACAGACTAACAGCCAGCTAGACATCACGTTGACTAGATTATCGATTAGTTTTGGAGAACCTGAAGCTTGCATAAACATAGCAAAAGACCGAGCAAAAGAACAAATGTCTCTACTTTGAGCAAGATGCGGGAAAAGGGAAGGAGAAAGGAAAATATATAAGTAGAGGGATTGGGAGAAGAACTATAGAAAAATCTGAAATGAGTTTTCCAGACTTTAGGTCATAGGAAGGAAGACAAACATGATGTCAAAATGCTCAGTTGATTATAGAAAGGAGTCATCACATAAATTTAATTTTTTGTTTTATAGCAGAAAGAATAGATCCAGGTTTTCTTTCATCTGATAATTGCTTAGCTTGGACTCTAAAGCTCATTAAGATCATTGTTTCCCCAGCACACACCAGAATAATGGCTTCTGCAGACCGAACAGAGTGCCTTTAGCTGAAGGTACATTGCATTTCTCAGGCCATGCAAATATGTCACAATGCTGTTCAGTCAAGCGGATGACCTAGTGTTCAGGGTATAAGGTAAGCAAATTGATATGTCAGTCGTCTTGATATACCTGAAAAGCTTCAGGTTGTCATTCCCTCCATTATCTTCCAGATTACAAACTGGCGTAAGCCTAATTATTTTGCATATAGTAAACATTTGCAGATTTTCAGAATGAGATAAAAGCAAGTGATACCTATTCCCTTTGTTTTATGGCATTCCTTCCCAGAACTGCTTTAGAGTCATTACATTAGATTGTTAGAAGGTGGAATATTACATCAAGGGGAGGGGGCTGATGGATGCCTGGAATGATGTTTCAGAATAGTCATTTGCGTTGTGTTTTCTTAAGCACAAGTTTTTGTGTTTGTTTAGTTATTCTTAAGCATATTGCTCACCAGGGAACTGAGAGCATGGGGAATTGTTAATACCATCTGAAGACTTTCATGACTAAGTGAATGAGGTAGAGTGCTTGGTGATCAGCCCATATGAAGGACCTTTACCTGTGGGACAGTAAAGATTTGATATAGGGGGCATTTTGACACTTATTGCTACTAGGGGGAGTGCTATTACAGCTGTATTGGATTATTGATGAATTACACCTGATTTGAAATGAGGATTATATAAGAAGGCTTGATAAAGGAAGATACAAGCTGTTCTGGGTCATTTTGTCTGATGTACTCTTCTGTGTAACACTGCCAGGTTTCTGGGAGCTGATTTGATTTGGTAGGTCTGTATACAAATTTTGAGCCTTCCTCCTCTGAGTGTGGACACTATATATATATATATATATATATATATATATATATATATATATATATATATATATATATATATATTAGTAATTTCTTTAATGTTCCCTTACAGATATACACAATGGGTATTTTCAGACGTGACGGGGCTCATTTCACCCCATCACGGAATCACCCTGGGGATTCCCCACCAGAATCAAAGCAGTGTCGCAAACAGATGCGCCGCCTGCTCCCGGCGGGGAATCTGGGGAGGGGGCGGGGCCATGCGGTGCAACGTGCAGCCGCACAGCTCCGCCCCCCAATGCTCCCCCAGCAGCCCACCCTCCCGGAGATGGGCGGGCTCTGTGGCCAATCCGGCCACTGTGCCCACCCGCCCCGGGAAATTGACCACGGCCCGTAATCGGCGGCGAGCACGGCTGCTGATTCCGGGCCATGGTCAGTGTCCAGATGTGACGTTGACATGCTCAACCATGGGGATTTCCCCATGGTTGAGCGTGTCAATGTCAATCTGGTCAGTGTTATGCCGGGTGGTCACCCCCGTGAATCACGGGGGTGAACATCTGGCGTAACATTGACCAGACGTTCCGAGATCACGCTTCCCATATGGGAATTGGCCGTGGTTGAGCGTGATCTCGTAACGTCTGAAAATACCCAATGACAGAATAATGAAGTGTAATGGTATGAAGTCTGTGAGGTGAGAATTCTATCTAATGTGTCCTTGAGGTATATGGTATTGACTTGTCCAGATTAATAGTAACCATTATATATTTTTTCAGGTTTTAAAGACCAACCAATAAGAATAGCCCCTTTGAGAAAAATATGTGTTGCTAAGGAAGACCAGGATTTCTGGTTCTGAAACATAGCTGTGTACAACACAGGGAGATATTGTTATTACTCACATTGGGGTTTAATTGTTGATATCATGTTAAGACTGGAGCAAATACTATTGTACAAATGAGATGAAAGCATTATGATTGATATTATATAAATATTATGATCGATGTTGACCTTTTCAGCTGATTGTATAAAATTGGTGTGATTATATTAAATACTGTATTGTCTTTATGTATCTGGTAGGCATTTCCTTGGTTTATCCCCTTGCTTTTGTTTTACAGTAAAGATTCCCCACTTCTGGCTTAAATGATAGTTTTGAGTGAGTGTGAGTGTGTGAGTGAGACCCCCTCCAGTGGTGTAGCTACCATGGAGCAAGGGGGCTCAATTAAGTCTGAGTCCCACACAGTGGGGGATGGAGCACTAAGTTTACAAGCAGTCTTGAGTGCTGCTAGGAAATTTCCAGAGTGGACAGAAGAGGGAACCAGGAGGCTGGCAGTCTGACTCCAAACTCGGGCCCCAACCACTGAAGATTTCCTGATGCTTAGGGTGTTCACAAAAGGCCTCACCAGGAAGAAAAGTTTAAGAATGGGCTGGAGCAGCGAAACCAATGAGGAGACTAGGGAGCTGGAAGCCAGGGAACATAGGACTGGAGGACTAGAGAACTAAAGAGCAAGAATGAGGGGGCTTGAGTGAGAGGGGGCAAGGAACAAGGAAGCAGAAGAACTAGGTGCCAAGGCCCAGAGCAAGGACTAAGAGTCAAAGATCTGGGAATCATGAATGAAGAGTGAGAGGAGGAGTAGCATGAGGGGTGGCAAGGAGAGGCGTGTGACGGGGAGTTGTTCTGCCCAGCTTCCTGTTGGTACCAGCATGCCTCTTATAACGTTACGTTATACTTTATTGTTTAACCATAGGTTTTTAACACACACGTATACATAATACATGATACAAGACATAAACATAAAAATTAATACAGACCCGTATCATACCCAAATCCCTCCCCCTCCCTAACAACCAAAAAGGTCAATCATACACATTCCATTGACATGCTCCTATCCCTCTCCCTCATCCTGAACAGACTGTATAGACCATAAACGCATGAAGATTTGGCAGTACCTTGCGACCATCCTAGATAAGGCCGAGTCCACCCCTCCAAGAAATTCCCTCACCTTGACCCTATAGTCAAAGGGGTCCTGAATAAATTTACCCAATAGGGTGTCTCTAGGCCCCTTCAAGGCTGGGCATCGAAAGAAGATGTGATCATGGGAGTCCACCTCCGATAGATCACATAACCGACAGAAACTTCCGGCCCTTGGTACCCCTCTATAACGGCCTTCCAAGAGCGCAGAAGGGTAAACACCATAGCGAAAACATGCAAGGGCCCTACGTTGGTTAAAGTCCTGCCACCTGAAAAGATAACTGGTCCAGATGTTCAAATGGTCCCCTAAAGGGTAATCAGGTGCAACGCTCTGGGCGGACAACCTGGATCTTTCAGTCTGTAACTCTTGGTCCTGGATCCTCTGCCTAATAAGGGACAAAGCTTGTCTGGGACCGAGGGGCCCCAGGGTTTCTCTTGAAAGCCCCAACAACCTAACCTCGGCTTCTATCCGTCCACCCCAGGCATCGACCAACCCTGTCCCCACTGCCAACGCCAAGAGTGAGTGGTCCTGGGGGGGGAAAAGAATAACCTTGATCCAGTACCCTATCATTACCTGGAGAGCACGAGATCGCATAGTTAAGCTTCCTGTTTCATGCCTAAGAATTGCCTGCGGGGTGCCCCTTGGTACCCCCAGAATGGATTGCAGAGCCTGATTCTGAATAGGCTCTAAACTTGCAAAAAAGGATACACCCCAAACAGGAAAGGCATACAAACATTGTGCAATAACCTTGGCCCTGAAGAGCCGCAGGGCTGGTAATGCTAATCTCCTCCCCTGAGTATGGAAGAACCCCAGAACTGCTCTAAGACTACTTTTAGCCTGCAGCACCATCGCCCTATAATGAGGCTCCCAACCCAAGGAAGGGGACAAGATCACCCCCAAATACCTAAATTCGTTCACCTGGGTGATGGGGTTCGCCCAATGTCCCAATGATGGATCTTCCTTCTTGCCTGCCTTGTGCCTCTTATACTAGCTGGTACCCAATCAGGAAGCTTGGAAGCAAGGTCATAAGAAAGACAGACAGGAGAAGGTGGGGTCGGACACAGACTGGGAGGAGACATAGAAAGGAGAGACTAGCCAAGGAAACAGGCCTGGATCGTGTAGTTTCAAGACTAGGGACCTTCCAGCCCGGGGCTGCCTGGAAGTCCTGCTGTAGACCAGGTGCTCCTGAGGCTAACAATGGCAGCTTGAAGCAGAGCTCCTGGCCAGTGGTCACCCCATCCTGCAGCAGCAGTGGCAACCTGTAACAGTTCTCAGACAGACCGTCAAGTACCAGCAGTGGTGGCGGCTCCCTGGAGCAGTGGTATGGCTCCCAGTCAGTTCCCAGCCACCTCCTGCCATGCAGTGGGGTCAGGCAGGGGCTAGAGTTGCCACAATTACACCCTCTCAACCCCGTTTTTGCCTATGTGAGTCCAAGGGTCTATGTGAGAGGTAGCAGCTCTAGATGGGGCCCTTCTACAATGGCATCCTGAAGGAGGCTATTGCCCCACCAAAGTAAGCACCACCCTGGGGACCCTTCCCCCTTAGGGGGGCCATAATAGGTACCTGAGCTCAGGCCCCACCAAACTGCAAGAAGGGCCTTACCATGCCCTTTCCCCCATCCTTGATAACTTTTGATTGCACAGATGAATTATAGCTGATTTTGATAACTACTTACCAAGTGAATTAGTATTCAAATGTGTGTTGAAATGAATTTAAGTTCACTCTTAATAGAATCTAATCTTTGGCATTGCCTAGGCCTATACTTTGATTTGTTTTATTTTTTATTTTAGTTCATAATACTTTGATTTTAATTCATAAAAACATAGCATAGAATGGTGTCTGTCTGGAACAGCCCTGAAAGGAATGAGGGGAAAAGACCCAGTATAGCCTAGTGGCTACAAATCCTGTCCTGGTCATGAAATTACTAGAGGGCCATGGACAAGTTAGTTTCACTTAGCCTCAGTTTCCCCTTTGTAAAATGGGAATAATAATGACCTCCCTCACAAGGTGTGCAGGTGAAATAGATAAGATTTGTAAAGGACATTGAACCATGAAAGTATTAATGAAATGATAACTAATAAAATGAATGTAGTGAGTGCAGCAAAGAAGCAGACAATGCATACATCCAGTTCTGTAGAACCACTGCAATTGGCAAAACTTCCCCAACATTGTTTGGGGGGTAGGCCATATTCTTACTGATTTCTGAGGATATTTCTTAGGCTGCTTGTTAATTGCAGCTAGAACTGAAACAAGTACCTGCAAAAATGGGTATACCTGATGAATTTCCGGTATGCAAATTGACCTGACAACATTTGGTACCAACCAGTACCCGATTGTGACCTGATTTAAATACCTGATGTCCTGGAATGTCAACTTTTGATCCTGGGATGTTGACTTGACTTCTTTATCTATTTATTGACTTGGACACGTATTAATTGATTTTTTTCCATCCTGGAAAATTGACTTCCGGTCATGGAAAATCGACTTCCAGCCCCAATTTGGTACCAGAAGTTACTATCTTTTTGGGTTTCTAGGTAACCCATTGCAGTACCTGATGCAGTAACCAAAAATGCAGGTATTACATGTGGATACTAAAGTAAGTACCTGTTTCAGCTCCAGGGGTGGCATAAATATTCTTCCCTGTACCATGTGGTTGGCTCCCCATGCTTGTCCTGCAGTGTGGCGGCGGTGGTAATTGCCCGCCACAGGTCCGCATAGAAACCGGGCCCTTGGCACTCATATAGCCTCACCCATAGTGTTAGCGGTTGAGTTCATTTTGTGTTAGGTCAGAACTGTCATTTCTGTACGCTCCCGAAATACTACCAGAAGTACAGTTTTTTTCTGGAAGTAGTGAAAAACAGTGGAAAATAGCAAAATTGCAAAAAAATAGTGAAGAGCTGTTAAGTTCCCTCATCACATGAGTAAAGACAACTAAACTCTTTCCAACAGAAACAGCATTCATTGCAATTGCTCATTTCAGGCCTATCGTTTGGTACAAGGTGGTATTGTTGTAACTTACATACCATGTTCAGTTTAAGTCCCAGGGTTACAGGAAGCAAGAGTCATAATGCTGTCTAAGCCCAGTGACTCATACTCGTTTTAGGATTGTTGTTTCTTGGATGTTGTGGAGTTTTTTCCCCCTTGGATCAGCTCAGCTCAAAGAAACAATTTAAATTTGAGTCACTGAAGTCATAATTCTCTAATCTCTTGGTATCCAATTTGAGATAACATTCTGCAGTAGGTGCAGAATGGGTTGTTGGGGTCAGATGTGGTAGTTGCTGTGACTGAAACCAATAAAAAGAGGATGAAAGATTTATTCATGGATAAGTCACTTGCCTTCAAAATAAAATTATCCAAACCCTTTATCTGTTGAACAAGGAATGGATTTCATAGATGAAAGATTAAGAAGTGATTTGTCATACTGTTAACAGTTTTTAGTCTGAGAAATTTTTGCCACAAGCTTGTTCAAGTCTGTTTGTAGAAGATCACTGCTGAAATTTAAATGCTGATGAGGACTTTGCTGTTGTGCCACACTATAACAAGGAGCAAAATTAAAAAGGAAGGAGACATCTTTGCCCTCTATTTCTCTTCCCTTCTCCCATACCTGAAGCCCCAAAAGATGCACATCAGGGTTTTAAAACCATGACAGAGCATCTGTAATAGCAAAGGCTATGCTTTTCTGATAATTGATAAACCTAGATAAACTGGCTAATAACAAACTGTGTTTTTGCTTTTCTTCCAGAATTTCCTCAGAATTACTGGGAAGTGCAACTGGGAAACCAGGTGATTGTGGCAATTGAATCAGACTTGCTAGAAGCTTGGGGATAACATAGGGTGATTTCAAACGT
>QEPC01007287.1:1009104-1024011 GCA_003113815.1 Sphenodon punctatus
TTAGCTGAAATTAGAGGGGCACGGGAGTTGTTACAGGGCCTTTTTTATTTTTATTTTTTTGCTAAACTTAATGCTTTTCTTGCCATGTCTGCAATATGACAATGAGGTCCAAGAAATGAGGATTATTAATTAATTTTTGTTCTCTGGATATGTTCTGGACATGAGTAAAATACCTGCTATTGTGTGATGTGGCTTAAAAAACACAAAAATCCGTCTAATGGACTTCGGCCTATCCAAGGTTTCCTGTTATGGATATATTTGTGTTGCCCACAATTTTCAGTGTATTTAACTTCACAACTCACCTGTAATATATGCAGTCTAGAGTAGGGCTGATACTCGCTTCTCAGATTATCGCTTTTCTCAACAAGAATCAGGGTTCTCGGCTCATTCTTGCAAATGAGAATTTGACGCTCATCAAGAAAAGCAAGAATCTTGCCCTCCCCTCACACTAGTTAAAAAAACACAACCTTCTACTCACCTGGCTGCCTCTCTCCAAATCTGGGACTGCTCCAGGACTCCTAACTGCCCTCTCCCCTATTCTGCAGGGGGGCGAGGAGATGAGTTCACTGAGGAGGCAGCTATCTCTCAGGGAACAAATAATAATATTATTATATTATTATTTTTTTAAAAACTCACCTACTCTGCATGTGAAAAATGGCTGCCAGGGCTATTCTGTGCATACACAGCCCTTTCCCATCTTTTTCTGACAGCGCTGTTTTGGAAAAGGGAAGACACCTGCATGTGTGAAGGGCACCAGTTGTGTGCACAGGATGTCTGCCCTTTTCCAAAATGGTGTCAATTCTGTCAGCACCATGTTAGAAAAGGACTGTGCATGTTTAGAATAGCCATGGTGGCCATTTTATACATGCGTGGACCGGTTTTGAATTTTTCTCAAGATGAACACAAGGTCTCGGATTGTTACCGAGATCTTGTTGAAAATCTCGTGAGATACGGGAAAGGTTCTTGATTCAGCCATAGTTTAGAGCAGTGGCTTTCAAACATTTTTGAATCTTTCCCCCTTCCACTTATCTGTGGTAGTTGAGGTCCCTCCCCCAACACCATACACACCTTATATGCATCTTGTTTTGTCTCTTCCTCTTCCCACCCTCCTATTGCTTCCCCTCTCTAGTCACATTGTTCTCAACCCTCTCTCCCCCTTGCTACTCCATTATTTTGGAGATTTCCACAAACACAGTGAGAGGGTGGAGGTAGGTATTTGCCAGATGTGTTCCTTCTTGGGCCCCCACCCCCCAGAACACCTTCTGAACCTGCCCCCATAGGGGGCAACTCCCCTAGTCTAAGAACCTAGGGTCTAGCGAGAAAGTGTGATTGCTGTGTTGGTCCCAAATGTAAGAGATGAAGACAAAGTAGTTCAGATAATATAAAAGATATCATCTGAGCTACTTTACTTCCATCCATAATATATGGAAATAGTGTTATGTCTGTTATTCATATGGGGAACCAAGGCACAAAAAGTGACTGGAGTAGAGCCAGGAATGGACCTTTGGTCTCCCAGTCCCAAGGCAGCACCCCCTTCATTTCGCCATCCTTCCCTGCCCTTTGGGGTTGGTATTACAGCACCAATGAATCAGTGTTCCAGGTACACTCATACATTTCATACAAGGGCTGTTTTTTTGTCGAATGACAGCTAGAAGTATATAATGATTACAGTTATTAGGGTACCCAAACTCTAGTATCTGTCAGTATAGGTATAGAAGCATGCTGTTTAGAAAAATAAGGTTTTATGAAAAGCAGAACATTTGTGTTAGCTCTCGAATTCTTGTTCAGAAAGGATGATAAAGTAGGTCCCAAACTGCTTCTCTGTATGAAGTTAAAATCATAGGTAAGTTTGGGGAGACCTCAAATCAGATAAAATGAATAAACTTTATTGTTTCAACCATTGGGTTATAACAAATAAATACCATAAAACACAATAAAACAGAATAAAATCAAAACACAAAAAGAGGCAGCCCCAAGTCAGATCAGTAAAACAATCATTGTAACAGATGCTACACATTTACCCTTCATGAAATTTCAAAATTCAAACAGAGTATAATTTCCAATGAATTAAATTGGTTCCTCTTTGAACTAGTAATCAATTAATCAAGGAAAATCATTTTTGTTATTGTCCCCCCTATTAGGGGCAGAATTAAATATGGATCAAGAAAAGGTCTCGACTAGTCCTCTGAGCTGTCAGATCAGCTAAACATTGTTTCTACCCTCCACAGAGGGCCCCAGGGCCCAGACCAAATCTGGCCCAGTGAAAGGTCCCATCAGACTGCAGCAAAGGAATTAGTCACAGTCCTAAGCTGGGGCACCCTCGCCCTGTCCTAACATCCTCAGGGATCCACTTCGTCCACAATTAGTTGACTCCTGAGGGGATAATATCCTGGGGTTAACCCTAGCTCTTTTCCGGAGCTTGAAAGCGGGCATTTCTTGGCCTCTGTATAGTTATCCCATAGAATTACCGATCAGACACTGAATCAGGCCTTGCTGTTTTCTATGGTTATTAAATCTATAATCATCAAAAAATGCCCAAATACTAATTTATTTTCCCTATATACAGTCTTCCAGTCTTCAGTTTAATATTACTTTTGTTTTGCTTTACTTCTCTGAACCATAAAGATGTGGGCCATATTTGTCACTTTCTTTATTAATCTTTCCTCTGGGTTTGCTAACAAAAACATTATTTTCATACGTGCATCCTGGGCTAAAGTTGATTGTATTAACGGNCTCCAATATCCTTCTTCACCTCACTATTTAGCCACTCAGGCACCTACCCCTAGGGTGGCCGGATATGCACATTTTAGAGGACACTTATGAGAAATACAGGTTGAAGGGGTGCATTGGAGCCAGTGCAGCCCCTCAACCTGCATTTCTCATAAGTGTCCTCTAAAATGTGCATATCTGGCCACCCTACCTGCTCCACATATTTCATCCCCAACTGGTAAGGAAGGCAAAAGGACATATTTTGTATTCCTGGCCAGAGAGTTTTGTTAAACCCGAAATAAAATAGACCATTGATTATTAGCTCAAGCAATGCTGTCCTTAATGCATTTCAAAACCCATCTCTTTTGTGTTTGTCATAAAGGATCTTGAGAAATTGGAGTGTGTTTTGTTTTTGACAAAAAGAGCATTATATTTAATATAATGGAGTCGCAAGGGAAGGAGCTGACTGTAAAAGTGTTAGCCTGGTGCTTCAGCATTTGAAATAAGACATGCATTAATAGCCCAAGTTAACAATGATAAAGCATTGGTGGTTACTCTTTAATTCTTGAAAAGGTCAAAAATCCCCTTCATATTAAGCCTGTTGCAGCTTGCATTAAAGTTTAGCAAGAAAGATCAAAAGGCTTGATAAAAGCCCTGGAAAGCCTTCAGTTGAGAGTTTAATAAAGATCTGCCTCCAGATCTTATAGTCCGGCAAATAGTGTTCATCACTAAGTGGCCTTTTATTTGGCAGGATAAGCAATGATCTTCAACATCACACGCAAGGGATTTTATTTATAGACAACTCTGACCATTAACATCTGAAACTGTCATGCACTGCATTACATACTTCTGTGTAACACTAGCGGACAACAAATTGGTCCTGCTGCTCAGGGAAAAATCCAGCATGTGGCACCTTCTCCACATAAGATCTTAAGGAAATAAGCAACATTGTGGAAATCAATTAAAGAGCTCCTTCATGTTTCATGCAGTTACAGGCACACTGGGTCTTAGCTGCATAAAATGGAGAAAGTGGCAACAAGCCATGAAAGCCAGAAGATAAACAACATAACTAAGATGGTGATGCAAACTAAAAGATTGAGGCTTGGAGGTCAGGTCAAAAGGACAATCCAAGGCTAAGAAGAATTTCTTTCAAAATATTTGCACAGAGATGGAACAAGTAGAATTAAACGGTAAGATATAACTGGATTGGATAAGCTAGCAGAGGATAGACCCATCAATGGCTATTAGAGAAGACCGTTGAGATACACAGCCTCAATGCTCTGAATGTCCCTAAACTCCTTTGGCACCATTGGAATAAAGCCTCCATTTTGTCCTGTATGCAGACCATTCTAGTTATGACATTGCATGCTTTTNTAATGGAGCTTGCCAACTTCAGTCATAAGGAGTCTATATGGTCATGCCAGGTGCCATTTGCATTATACAGCAATCCCAAATATCTATATAATTTTACTTGCTCCACAGGGTGTGTGTCTATAGACCAACACTTGCTCTTCCAATATTTGTCAAGCACCATTATTTTTGATTTATCATAATTAATTTGCAACTTGTTCATTTGACAATAATGTCCCAAGGAGGTGAGTGATCTACACAGGCCTATTTCAGATTTTGACAGTAAGATCATATAATCAGCATAGATAAGTATACCAATCTGTCTCTGTTTAATAAAGTCTGGGTGATACTCATTTCCCTGCAAGGCTGAGACAACATAATTTATAAAAAAATTAAATAAGAAAGGAGCCAATATGCATCCTTGCTTAACACCCCTCGTTGTCTCTCTGTGGTCCGTATAATTACCAGCTGAAGATATCCTTACTTTTATTTGGGTCTTTTGGTAAAGTCTCTGCACCAGAATCAAAAGTCTTTTATCAATATTTGTCTTCCCCAGCTTATCTCACAAAAAACCTCTGTTAACCATATCAAAGGCCACTTTTAAATCTATAAAGGCGGTATACAATTTGCCCTTCCTTGTGGGTACATATTTATCAATCAAAAAGGAAAGAGTAAAACAATGGTCTATTGTGGAATAATTAGCTCGGAAGCCTGCCTGTTCTTCATGGAGCAGTTGCGTTCTAGCGGCCCATTCCTCCAATCTTTTCAAAAGGGTTTTAGCATACAGTTTAGCTATAATGTTGATTAAACTTATAGGTCTATAATTAGATGGTAATTCTTTATCACCTTTCTTGTAATTAGGAATAACGATACTTAAATTCCAGTTCTCAACGATTAGGCCAAAAACATTGATATGATTAAATAACTGGGGGTGAAAACAGACATGATGCTAACCACCCTTTAACCACCCTTGGTGGTTATTTATGCATGTTGCAGAGCTGTATTGGTGCCCTATGCAGCCCTGCAACATGCATAAATAACCACCAAGGTGGTTAAAGGGTGGTTAGCTTCATGTCTGTTTTCACCCTGGGTTAACGTTGGAACCCACCAATCCATATATTCCCTCAACAATTCACCGGGCACCCCGTCTTCACCGGGGGTTTTCCCGCAATTGTACTATGAGGTCCCTGATGGTGTCTCCAGTTAGTGGCTCCCACACTGGAAGTGTCAGTAAATCAAGATCCTCAATTTCGGGGTTTATTCTTGCTTCACCTACACCATTGAAAATTTCCCAAAAATGATTTTGCCAAGTTGGCAAAAACCTACAGTTGTCCTCGTAGTTGTCCATTTGTCCTTGTAATATCCCTTTCTGACAATAGTCCAGAATCTGGTACTATCTTTCTTCCTTATTGCATCCTACAAGGTGTTCCATAAGGAATGCTGGTAAGCTTGCTTTTTAAATCTTATTAGAACTCTATATTGACGTTTATTTTCCAATAAAGTTTCAACTAGATGAGGGGTGTTATATTTCTTAGCTAGTCTCCTCGCCTTGTTTAATGCTAATTTCTTTCATCTGC
Source organism: Sphenodon punctatus (assembly GCA_003113815.1). Classification (NCBI taxonomy): domain Eukaryota; kingdom Metazoa; phylum Chordata; class Lepidosauria; order Sphenodontia; family Sphenodontidae; genus Sphenodon; species Sphenodon punctatus. Next base: position 1,014,741 of record QEPC01007287.1, read on the forward strand.
ATTCATGATCGAACCATGTCGGTGCCCAGCTCCTCTTTTTCCCCTGGGATCTTCTTAAGTAAGGCTTCCTTAATATATTGGACTATAGAATAGTAATAGCCTGGAATGTCAGATATCAAAATATCTATTTTTAGAAAGAAATCTCGAATCTGTATCCTATCCTCATTTTCAAAAAAGCTATTACTATCTTTTGCCAATTTTGGTCCCCATTTTATGGTTTTCTCAGTAGCGAGTACATAGTTTGCCCCATAATGATAGACGTCAAAATAGAGTTCCTGCTCAGAATTGAATTGGAATTCGACAATAAGGGGCTGATGATCACTTGTTCCCAAAGGGACAACTCTGAAATTACTGAACTGGTTGTGGAAATTTACAGGTACACAAATATAATCTATTACACTCACCCCAGTTGGGGAAAAAAAGGTCATATCTCCCTACGGGTCCAATATCCCCCTTCCATTTAGAATAGTCCAATTGACTCTATTCAGAAATTTTAGCATTGTACTCCTTTAGCATTCAATATTTTATCTCTGGAGCTTCTGTGTATAGCCAGAAAGGGGTCATCAAGATCAATGCCTGTCACTTGTGCAAACTCGTCAATATCACTACCCGTACGAGCATTACAATCTCCCAGCATTACCCTTCCGGTCGTAGGATGTTTGTTTTCTAGCCTTTCAATAAGTTCTTCCATAGCCCCCCAGAAACTCATTCTTTCATGAATTCCAAGTGAGGATGGGAGATACAAAGTAATTATTATCAACACTGGGCTATCTTTTGATTTAATGCAGATTGCTAAAGCATTTTTCAGCAAATCTGGTATTAAACACATTTCTAGTTTTATCCTCATTACCAAAATAGCAATTCCCCCAGCTGGTCTCCCTTTTAATTCTTTCTTTCTTGCTGGTTCTACCCATGCGTTATACCCGAGGAGAAATATATCTTCTTCTTTTATTACCCAGGTTTCTTGTACATATATAATATGTACATTTGTTGACATGGATTTAATATCCTGAACTCTTGCCCTCCAACCTGCCACATTCCAGGAAGCTAAATTTATTTGTTTAATTGTTGGCGTATCTTCCTGCTGGGAACCATGATTCTGGGACTCCATTAATTGACTTATTGCACTTTCTACAGAGATTGTTTATCTTGCCCAATTGCACCATTTTCTTTAGTAGTATGTGCAATCTCAGGCAGTTTTCCCCTTCTAATATTCTCATGTAGTTGACCATCCCACCCTTCCCGGTTAGTTCCCTCTTCCTCAGGTGCCAGATATCTCTCTGTTAGGTCTGCTGTAGTTAATTTGAAGGCCTGGGCCTTCTGATTTACCTGAAGCTCTGGTACTTTGTAAACAAGCTGTTTGAATTCTAGCTTATCCTGTACCCTTTTTAGAGTTTGTAGCACTTTGTCGTGATCAAATCAGATAAAAAGAAAATAGCTTGATAATATCCAGCTAGAAGGAAGGGGTTCAAGTCACATTATGCAGAGCTCATTCACCTGTATTCTTTGCTTTCTACCATTCTGTACATTTCAGTATGCAGGAGGCATAATGCACATTATTTACCATGTATACGTGGTACCACTTTCCATGTTCAAAGTGTCTTACAATTGGGACTGAGACTAATATCCAAAGCAAGTACTGGGTAAAAACAGACAAGCAGCTGGCAGAACCACTCCCCAGGCTGCCTTGGGGCAGAAAATTGTGGCAACCTGGCCCAGGTCTGGTCGGGGGACTGACCTGCCTCTGCCTGCGGCTGGCGAGCCATGCCTGGGTAGGGCCTGGAACACAACAAATGAGTGGGCAGAAAGCCCTGCCTGCACACTATTCCCAGCCCCTCACCATGACAACAATGAGGCACAATGATGGAGGCTGGTCATGGCCACCCCTGGCCCGGGGAAGGTATGCTGCGTGGGAACAAACATGCTAGCCTGCTGTGGCCTGGTTGGGGAGAACATAGCCCGGGCTGTGACCTCAGAGATTTGTAGAGCTCACAGTCCAGGCTAGCCACCTACATTGCCCAGAGCAAACCCAGGCCAACATCTGATGGCCCCTGCACACATGCGTAGGTGGGTCCCGGGCTACAGTGGGTCAAAGTAGGCCACAGTGGGAGTAAGGCTGCTTTTAGATGAGGGCTGCCTGCTCGCGCCTGTAATCATGTGCCCTGCAAAAGTGCTGTGGGCAGCATTTAGATGCACCGTAGATGTGCTGTATTTCCAGTTGCACATTCTTTAAGAGCGCAAATTAAATACCTCAATATCGAGGGTATCAAAGTATTTAATTTGTGCTCTTAAAGAATGCGCGACCGGAAATACGGCACATGTAGGCACGTCTAAACTCTGCCCGTGGCACTTTTACAAGGTGCATGATTACAGGCATGAGCAGCCAAAGTCACGTCTGTTTTTACCCACTGAATCAACAAACTGGGTTGATACACATCCATTTCTGCAAAGACGATATGAAGTATTTTTTGTTCTGGATATTCATTGTCCTCTTTTTTTTTGTTTCAACTGTTTTCTGGTTATTTTTGTTATTTCAATCATTTCAGTATTTTGGTTTCTTCAATTTGGTTATCTTAGTATAGTCATTTTGGGATTTTGATTATTTTGGTAGTTCCTTTGTTCTGTTCCTATTTTGCATTGTTGCACACTTAACAGTTGCACAACACTGTTATTTCACTAAGCTGACAATATTGTCTTAGCTCTGTTGTGCAATTAGTGTCACCCACCAATGTGGGAGGATGTGCTTGGCGCAATGTGGGCAACCAGTTGTGAGCTAGATCCTTGCCTGTCCTGGCTGGTGAAAACCAGCCAGAAGACCTTGGGACCTTTTCTGCCTGAGGTTGTCAATGCCTTCCTTTGGGAGGGTAGGTTGTCAGACAGAACATCCTTAAAAATGTGGTTGTCCAGCCCCTGCTTAAGTAACCATCCTTGGATGCTGATTCACTGTAAGGAGTGTCTCTGGTGGATGGGGGAAAAGGGGGTGCTGGGGGGTGCCCCGTCCCACACTCACCTCCCCCACGGAAGCGCAGCAAGCCCCAGATGCCCCCATAATAAGAACAACCCCCAGTGGGGAAAGGATGCAGGCGAACCCCGCTACCAGTACCCCGTCAACCGCCACTGACAACCCGGCCTCAGGCCAGGCTCCACTCCCGTGGTCCGGCTTTGCATCCAGGGAGGACCCTGCACGCATGCTGATGATTCAGACAGAGGCCACGCCCCTGGCCCTGGCCCCACGCCACTTAGAGCGGCTGCAGCATCGCCTCGAGCAGTCCTTAAATATTGGAGCTCCACTGCCTGAACCTTGCTGGTGATCGGTGCTTTGCCTGTGAGACTGCCCCCCCCCTGCATTGAGTACCTACCTTGTTGCCTCATGTGGAGTTCATTGTATCAGAAGGAGAGAGTGATGAGTAGGGCTGTAGTGGAATGTCGCAGCGGTAGCTATTTCCACCGGAAACAGCGTTTCCACAATTAGTGGTACGGTGTGGCAGAGGCTTTCGTTCCACTAGTTTCATTCTGCTACTTCCGCAGTTCCACTAATTTCATTCCGCTACTTCCACAGGCTTTGCAAAATAGTGGAAACATGACATTTTCGCTACTTCCGCCATTCTGCCACCACCACAAAATAGCGGCACAGCGGTTTTGCAACAGTTTCCACAATTTTTCCACAATCCCGCAATTTGCAGAATGCCGGTGGAATTAGTGGAATGTCTGAAGAAAAGCCATGGTGTGGTGCGGGCAATTCCGAAATGGCAGAATGGAATCGCGGTGCGGTAACAGCTGCTGCCGCATCAACCCTAATGCTGAGTAAGTGTGTTGGGTGCTTCGGTGCATGAGTGCGACATGGATCTGGTAAGCCTCTGTCCTTGTGGGTTATCTTGTGAGTCACTCCCTGGGAATCCCTTCAGTGTGCAAGCCCTATCCCTCCATCCCTCCCAGGAACCGGAACACACCTTCCCCCCGCGCTAGTCACCACCTCCGCACCTTCCCCGTGTGTGTGGGTACTGAGGCAGCTCTACGGTATGTGCGCCTCCCAGTGCCTTATGATGATCTAGGATGGGGACTGATACTGCCATAGGTCATATTAGATCCTGCAGGTTTGTTTCCTGGCACCATCTTGCTGCCCCTGAAAGGACTTTTGTGTCTGTTTCCCGTACCCCTTCTTTGCCTTGGTCGCCCCCAATCCCCACATTCCCTGGCCAGCTATCACCCTGTTTGCCCCATCTATAACCTTCCCTTTTAAAGGAAGGGTATTGAACAGGTGGTTGCCCGGCAGCTTCAGGCCCATCTTGATGTTTTCAGATTCCTTGACCCGTTTCAGTCAGATTTTCATCCAGAGTATGGCACAGAGACTTTACTTGTGGCATTGGTTGATGATCTACACCCAGAGACTAACAAAGGGAATTGTGCCTTGTTGATCATGTTAGATCTTTCAGAGGCTTTTGATATGGTTGATCATGAAGTGTTGTTGACACGTCTGTGGGGGGCTAGCAGGGGCATGCATGACCACTCTTGTGTGGTTCAATTCATTCCTTTTGGGGTGGTCCCCATGGGTGATGATGGGAGATTGCTCGTCATCCTCTTGGGACCTCCCTTGTAGTGTCCCACATGGTTCCATCTTGTCTCCCCTCTTGTTCAATGTATATCTGAGGCTGCTGAGCAAGAGCATTTGCAAATTTGGAGTGAAATGCCATCAGGATACTTATGACATTCAGCTCTACCTCTCCTTTTTATCCGACCCAGGCCCTGCAGTCTTGGTGCTTTCATAGTCCCTGGCTGCTGTCAGGGATTGGATGAGGATGAGCTGGTTGAAGTTAAATCCAGACAAGACTGAGGTGATGATTTTTGTCCTGCAGGGAACTGGAACTCATGGTCCCCTCTGGTTGATCAGGTTTGCAGCCTTGAAGTGCTTCTGGACCCCTTGCTGCACCTGGATTGTCAGGTTGCAGCGGTGGCCAGGAGTGATTTTCATCAACTCTGTCTGGTGAGGAGGCTGTGACTTTTTCTTTCTGATTCAGATCTGGCCACCGTCATCAATGCTTTCATCACATCAAGGCTAGATTACTGCAATGCATTCTATGTGGGCTGCCCTTGATGACTATTTGGAAGCTGCAGGTGGTGCAGAATGTGGCAGCATGCCTCCTTTCAGGAACGAGTCTTCGGGAGCACATTACACTGGTGCTCCAAAGTCTTCGCTGCCTCCCTATAGCTTTCTGGGCACAATTCAAGGGTGCTGGTTTTGACCTTTAAAGCCCTAAACAGTATGGGCTGCACATATCTGAAAGACTGCCTGTTCTTCCATGTCCAGTTGCAGCACCTGCGATCAGCCGGGAATGCCTTCCTGTGGGTACCACCTGTTAGACTTGTTCACATAACAAGGGCTCTCGGAGCATTCTCAGTTGTTGCTCCAATGCTTTGGAACTCCCTTCCTACAGGGGTTCATTTGAACCTGACCCTGTGTATCTTATGGAGGTGGGGTAAGACTTTTGTAGAAAAGGCATTTGGTGGGGATTGGGGTGGGGTTTGGTGGGTGGTTTGGGGGTACAGGTGTGAGAGGGGGTTGGGTGGGTAGGTAGTTTAAGGGCAGTGCTGGGGGGGTTGGTTTTTTTTATTGGTTTTAAATGTTTTCATGGATTGTAAGCTGCCCTGAGCCTCAGGGAAGGGCAGCATATAAATTGAAATAAATAAATAAAATAAAATAAGAGATGGTGTGAACCCTGATCTGCCAGGTCCAAGTCCAATATTTTAATCACTAGGCTGCACTGGCTGTAACCATGATGCTCTTCTTGTTGTATCTGTAGCATGCCCAGAGCTGGATTAAAGGATGTGGAATAATGCATCCTCAACTTGAGGATCCCTACTCTAGATAGCTACCTTGAGAGAGGCCACAGCTGAGCTATCCAATGGCAGGGCTCAGCACCTACTCCCAGTCTCCACCATGCTCTCCACATGGAGAGATTCTTCTCACTCATGCCCCAGTTCTGCTACAGAGTGATGGTAGAGAGGAGGAAGAAATTGTTCAGTATCAGAGTCATGACAAGAAAGGATATGAGGTAGAGGAGTACAGTTGGGAATAAGGTGGCACTGATGCTACCATGTGGGTGCGCAACTGCCTCTCCAGCTGGGCTATAACTGCACTGCAGTCACCGCAGTCATGGTAGGAGCTCTGGAATCCTGCAGACTGAGGCGTTTTTTGTTTTGTTTTTTGTTTTAGTTTAAATGCCTTTATTAGTTATCAGTTCCGTTTACAATAGCTGTACGTTTTTAAATGGACTGTGGGTGGGGAGGCAGTTCGTGTGTGGAACACCGCTGCAGGGGCCATGCATGGGGGGAGGGAGCAGACAGGTGCACACACACTTACACCTGCCTTTTTTGCTGGTGATTCTGTGCATGGGGTGTGTGTGTGTGTGTGTGTGCAGGTGGGGGGGAGGGGGACACAGAAGCACACACCCACATATGTCCACATTCAAACAGGATGCTCCCACTCATGTCCACTGACATGAGTGGACATGAGTGAGAGTGTCTCATTTAAAAATGGCCTGAGTGATAATATTGTAATAGTCTGCCTTCTCTCCCCTCCTCACTTACCGAGGGAACCGTATGGTCAATTTGATGTGGAATACAACTAACTAGTGAAGGGGGAGAGTGGGTGAACCTTATTTTGGCAAACAGTCCTTAAATGGCCTAGCACATACAGAAGCAACTGCAACTTACTTGGTTTAGCTCAGATTGATGTTACTATATGGAGCCTGTGATCACTACTGATTGTAGGAATGTCTCCACTAGTCACTTTCTCTTGTGTCCCTCTCCCTCACCCTTGATTGAAGGAATTTCTTCTCAGGCTAATCTTTCTGGGTGGGTTGGAAGAGTGAGGTGCGAGTAACATACTGAATATGCCATAAAACTGCTCGGTGGGACAACAATTTGCTTTGATGCTGTTCTACTAATTAATTAGTGGTGCGCTGAAGCTGAATTCCTAGCTGGTGGCAATAAAGAAAGGACTACAGTGTGTGTATTTAGCCTGCAGAGGGTTACAGTCACAAACACATGTGCAATCTCCTGCCAACAAATCTTTTGGGTTTGTTTTTTTCTCTCAAAAAACAATGAAGACATTAATGTGAGTGTGGAAGACGTTTATGATACTCAAACTTCAATTACCATGTACTGATAAATCCCTGTCCAGACAACACAAGGACCCCTCCACTATAAATAAGAGTCTGCTATCCTGATTTAATTAAAATTGATAAGTATTAGATACTGAAGAATATCGATGGTAAAAGTTTCTAAAGGCTTGGATGTGGTTTTCATGAGATGGAAAAATGGGGGTTCAATTGTACCAAGCACCCATGCTCAAGCCTCAAAAGATCAATTTTCTTTCTTAGTATTCACTAAAGTATTAGGAAAATAATAATTGCATGTAATGTGTGTGTAAAAAAAAGTCTCAGTATGGCTTCCTCACCAGATGGAGTTGGTGAAAAAACTCCTGGCCACTGCTGTAACCTCCAGGAGCAGTGAGAGAGCCAAATGATTTAGTGACCTGATTGACCAGAGGGGACTGGACTCCATTCGGTGAACACAGGGCTAGCTAGAGATGGAGAAAGAAGTCCAAGGATGTGTCTTGGAGCAGCCTTACCCAAATTGTGGTGAACTGCACTCCGTCATGTGGTAAGGCTGCCCAGTGTGGGGTAAGGCTGCCCAAGGTGCAGCATGTCATGTAGCTGTACTCTCTGGGTGAGCCAGTGGATAAGGTGTTGGACTTGGATCTGGGAGAGGGATCAAATAAATCCCATCTTAGCTATGAACACACTGAATGGCCTTTGCCAAGTCACTATTTCTCATCATCAGTTCCCCATCTGTAAAATGGGAAAAATAAAAACTGCCTAACTCACAGGCCATTTTTGTGAACTAGATAAGGGTTGTGAGGGTGAACTAGAGAGGACTGTAAAGTGCTTTGAACACCAAAATAACTGTATAGCTTTTGAACCCTATAATTACACAAAGAGTAAGACAATAGCAAATCAAGTCTTATCAGAGCATTAATGTTGTACAGAGATGGAAACCATCTCATTTGTCTTTTCCATCTTTAGTTTTTATCATTTGAGTTGGTGTGTTTTGAAACAGAAACATTGCAGGGTGAGTTTGAAACAGTCTTCATATTAAATATATTAAAAACTGGTAAGGGTTTTGTGCTGAGATTTGTTTAAGAACTGAAATCTAGCTTTTAAAAATAGGCATTCAAGTTCCACGTTTTCGACATCTTAGATACTAATTAAATCTTACTATGGCTTGATGAGTTCCAAACTTTCTTACAGTACGAGTTCTTTTCATTATGTGTCAAAACATAATCCATTAATCTTTCCAGTGCAAATGTATTCATTAGCAAGAAAGGGAGAAATGAATAGAAAATCGAAGGAGCAGAGATATCCTTTCATCTTAAACTAGTAGGCGGTGTTTGGTAGTTTTAAAATAGCTAAATTGACTTGTCATTGTCACCACTACCTCTTGATAAATGATGTTGACCATCGTTATTGAAAAGGAAATTAAGGGGGCAAGGGGACTGTTCTTATGTTTCTGCATTGTCAATCATTATAGAGCACATAGAATTACACTGTCACAATGAAGGATCCATTGGTAGCCTACCATATTGACAAATCTCAGGGACAGTCACATTGAAGAATACACCATGTGTGACTACTTAGGCAAAAGTCAAAAAAATCAGTACTAATATAAATACTGACACGGCTTGGTGGATATGACATTGTTTCCTACAGAGATTTTCTCTGGGAAATGTATCAAATAAATGTGGCAGCACAGCCTACCTTAATGGTAGGATAATTTAGCATTTTCTGTATTGGCTGAGGTTTACATACATCCAGATTTACTGGCTTATTGTTCATGGTCGACACCTAAAAATGCAGATTTACAGAAACTCAGGATCTGGCCTTTGGTATTTCAGCAGTTAGTAAGAAATGGATCAGGATATATAAAATAGACTAGGTTTTCATTACGATTGGATTCGCACAGAGCGAATCTATTGTTTTATTATGATTGTATTTATCACAAACTTAATGGCTTTCATTATAAAACTTATTTGTATTGCCTGTCTGGATATCTCAAGACAGCAGTACAGTAATGTCTAAAGGCAGCAAATATAACATATGGGACAGATGAATGTGGTAAATTTTCAAATGCATAGATAACACTTAGGTGCACAATGGAAACAAAGTAGTTCAGACATATCTGGAAGGATTTTACATGCTTGAGGAAGGGCCCC
>QEPC01007287.1:1029068-1039451 GCA_003113815.1 Sphenodon punctatus
ACCCTTTATCAAATATTTCTGAAAAGTGGCAGGACTATTAAGCTTGTGGAAGGACATAATATTTACAGGTTTCATGAGAATTGGATGGAAGTTTAAAACGTTGTAGTTGTGAATGTGTATGGCGCTTTTCTTAAAATCACAACGTTCAATTGCTTCTAAAATCGGTCCCCTTTATCTAACCATTTCAAAATTTGCACATAGTGCCCTCCATTGGGGTACAATCCTCCCACATTTCATCGGGATTGAATAAGAAATATAAAGGTTATAAGCAGAAATAAGTTTTTCAGTTTTTTCCCTTTATTTCAAAAACAAAATGTTTTCATTTCTATCTTCATTATTATTTTTCATTTTTGTTATTGCAACAGTGAAAATGACAATTTTCATTATCATTATTGTAATAATGAAAATGACATGCACACCCCTGATACTTCATTTATTCTACTTTATATGTCTTTGTTCTTGTCTGATGATGTTATCTCAAAATGGGATCACAGAGGCAAAAATCTTGGGCACTACCAGTGTAGCACAATGGGGCCCCTTTCTTCTAAGAACCCCATTGTTCTAGAACAGTAGTTCCCAAGTGTAGCCAGTATTGCAAATACTAATAATAAAATAATTAATAATAAACTTTCTTCTTTTTCTTCTTCTTATCAGTGTGAAGTTCCACCAGACTAGAACCCATGAGCCTAGGATTTCTAGGCAGCCATCTTGATGCACCTCTGTTAATTCTCCTCTATGATAGTAGAGTCTTGCCCTTCTACACTCCAGTTAACACGCCCCACCTCCGATCAAATGATCTATTTAAAAGAGCATGACCGGAAACAGGAGGTGTCTAAGCTGCTAGACGCCTGTAGCTGGCCATTGCTCAAGATCTGTATGCCTGCCCTACAATCCTGCCTCCGGCCCTTTTCTGGTCTCTCTGACTTCCACAGTAGTGCTAAGACTGACTTCCTGGTTATCGATCTTTGCTCTGGCTCTCTGACTTTGACTCTACTGTTTCCCTTGTATTGAAGCTGACTTTAGTTCCCCTAGATTTGTTCTGTTCTGACCTAAGTCCACACCTCTGTATCCTCTCCCCCAGGGTATGCTAAGTGATCTGATTGGTTGTTGTCACCTTGCTTAACATCCTGACAGAGTCCCTTTTATCAGCACCCTTTGCTGACTGTCAGTGTGGTAAATACAGTGACCCCAGGCTGGATCCTGACAATTGGTTGGAAAACATGAGTCATCCTCATTATCATTCTGGCAAATGGTATGGTTCCAAAATTACTGAAAGGGAGATTTGATCATCTTAAGCTCCCAAGAAATCAGTCTCTCATGCCCAAAGGTAGTTATTTTGAATACAACTAGAATGGACCATAAAACCTTGGGCATCCTGGGCACTTTGTAGCACATTGGTCACTAATAGCTAGGGCTGACATGAGATTTTTCCAAAATGGGAAATTTAATCAGAATTCTAGTTCCTGATACTGTCTTGGTTGAATCAAGACTCTCTCATTATTCAGTAATGTCTTGACTGATATTTCATTATTCTATTTACCGACTTTCCGCTTTCTGGGATCCCCTTTACTGCTTTGCCATCCATTTCAAATCCTGAGAGGTAATACCACTGCATTTCTTGCACTCCATCTTTGTCTTGTCACTCATTGGCTGTTACGCAGATTCCTTTACTAATCTGAAATCCAGTTGCAGATTGGTCAAAGCAAAGGGAAGAATATAGAACATCAATTCTGATTGGAGGCACTGGAGTGGAGGTTAATGGGTAGACAGTTTGCATGGTGATTGGCTCAGAAATGTGGGAACAACAAACCTAGAAGTACAATGGTACCTTCAACAATATGTTAAGCAGTAAATGAATGGTACACAGAAAATGGTAAGTTTGGTGTCAGAAAATTTGGGACAGTATCTCACGGTATTGCAAGAATCGAGAATCAAATCACATTGGTATTGGGAAATCAATCCCAGTTTGCGATATAGTGAAATTTCTCATGAGCCCTACAAATAGTCCCACCCAATTTGGGAAAAGATACATAATAATAATATGTAAGCTGTATTGTCATTGTCACCACATATGTTCACATCAACTGTGTTCAGCCCTCAGTCTCTAAAACTAAAAATGATTAAGAAATTAATTATATTTACAAAAAATGCACAATTCTCTGTCTAGGCAATATATAGCAGCTTGGTTTTGTTCTAGATTTTTTATGCAACCCATTGACTGTAGCCTCCTACAACGTATGCTGTCATGTTTAGCATAGAGAGTGGATAATAAAAATCTTCATTGGTCACTGTATCTCACTCTCTAAATTTTTGGTTGAGCTGTTCCATCTTTCTAGAGGATTTTTCCTAACTAAAGGAATACATGAAACAGTCATCAAAATGGTGGTTGTTCTTTGCCCACATTTGGGTTGTCTTTATGTTGATATTTCTATATTTATCTATTACAAAAAACCCTCTGTGCTCTTCTTTAATGGATGTGCAAAATATTTCTACATTTATCTATTACAAAATGTATCTATTTATCTATTGCAAAAAAAACCTCTGTGCTCTTTTTTAATGGATGTGCAAAATGCTGAAGTCAACTTGAATTCAGGGGAGTGGGGGGAGAAACCACTGAAACAAAAGCTAATTAAGAAATGTTTAAAAATGCCTCAGAGAGAAACAAATGTACAGATAGCAGTCGCAGCCTGTTTAATTCTGGCAAGTATGTCCAATATGACAGAACATTTAACCCAACGTACTCCTGCACAATCTAGCATCTGGTGTGATGATAATAATAAGACTTCATAACACTTCTTGGAAATCTTCCATAGCTTAGACTCTTTACAGTAGCAGGCCTTCTGGAAGTATCAGTATTTTTCTATGTACTAACACACATCTCATTAATATGTACCCAGCCCTTTAATTCCTGAGATCTAACTCTTTTAAGATGGACTTGAAGTTTTTTTTTTTTTAATCACACAGATTCTCATGGAAGATTATTTTAAAATATAGTATCCATGTGGTTTATTTCTTTGTAAAACAAAACAACTTATGTAAGAGTCTTGTTTAAGATTACTCTAATTAGAAATTAGATTCATTCATTAGCGTTGCTACAGTGAATACTATGGCCATTTTTAAATGGGCACTGCTGGGGGGGTGGGTCCATTGTGCTACGTGGGATGACTGCAGACTGCCCACACGCGTTGGGTGAGTGCGGGGGAGGGAGGGGATTCAGACGGGCCAGGAATGGGGGTGTGCCTCAACCCACACACATTATGGCCTGCCCCCGCACGAAGCATCCCAGATTTCCCCCCAATGTTCTGTGAGGGGGCATGAGTGGGGTGTGTGGGGTCACGGGAGTGTAAGCCCCCCCCCCCACCGCCTTCAGATGGGAATATTGATTCATGTGGGATGAGTGTACCTGTGGGCGTTCGTCTCGTCGAAAAACAGGCAGTATGAGGGCAGAAAGAACAGTTCTCTCCAATTCTTTGGTGTCCCTTGGTCACTGCTTATCTTTCCAAAATCTAAATTAAAGAGAAAGGTACTCATCTAAAACTGCTTTGTTCCAGGAAACATGTATAAATGGCATTTTGGGAAACTCAGAATTACCATAACACTTCCCTATGGCAAGAGTGGCCAAAATTCCCAAACTTGTGTGACAAACTTTTCATATGACTGAGAGCCACAAGGCGCGCACACAACACACACACCTCCTGCTTTGTGATTGGCTAGAAGAGTCCAGGGCTAGTCCTGTCCAAGACCCACATATAGCTTCTGAGCCATAGTTTGGCCACCCCTGCTTCTGTGACATGCTGTATCCACTGTTCTTGCTTCAGAAAATGACTAATTGACCTAATACATTTAAAAAACACTCTTCTATAACTTTGAGGTTTCTCACTCCATTACAGGACTCCATAATAAGCTTGAATTTACTTACATCCAATGTAATTTGCTAAGAAAACCCCTTTCCTGTTTTGTAGGTAGGCCGTTTTGTAGGTAGGCTACCACTTGTAATTGTCACGATGAGTTCATTTTTAAGGACAATGTGATGAACAGGTAGACATAATTTCTGGTGTCTTCTCCTCTGCAGGTGCACAAGTTCCTATACAATGGTGAAACCAAGTGTTCTTGCTGCATGGACAGGAAGGCTATTGGTCCCATGGTCATTGGTACTGTTGCTCTTGTGCACTGTTGACTTCTGTGAAGATTTCTCATATCTTGTCAAGGAAGGTAAGGAAAAGGCCAAAGAAATGCAGGGACACAACTACTTCCTCAATGAGAGAATCTCCACCTTAGGGCAAATTATGACATTTGGTGATTGATTTTGTCCCAAATTCATTCCTAAGCCCTCTGTTCCTTCTCAAAAACTCAGCATTTTGGTGGTGGCTCCATTTTATGTTTATGGCAAAATTCTCCTCTCCAAACTGCACGGTGGATGTCAGCTTTGATATTTTGCGGTATGTGCCAAACCATTTTTGAGATCTTTTATGCAACAAGGTTTCTGTAAAAAGATTCATCAAGGCCTTCTCCTTTTTTTTCTTTGGCTTTTTGAACACAATGAATAGAAGGGAGTAAACACAACACGTTTTGAAAAGAGTCGTGCTTGACTCATACCATGGCAATTTCTCATTTTACTGACATCGGTAAGGACTTATTTTATTTCTTCTAAGTATAAATGTCAAAACCTGACTGACTTGTTTCGTTCTATAACTGGTTCTATGATTGATTCACTATTTTCCAGGCTGTTTGGGGCTCCCCAAAGACTGAAGGCATTGAATGTGTTACACTGTGTAGTTAGACTTGCAAGGTTAAAAGAATATCACACAAAGCCTATTTCAAAATGACTTTCTTGCATTTGCAACCAATGCTAATCTAGGGACATTCTTTGTCTGATTCTAGTGCCTGCACTAGACTTTTGAATTTATTAGTGCCCATGACCCGGTCTTTTTCAGCTTGAGCATTAATGTTCCTTGTCTTCAGATCCAAGCTTGTATGGTTACAGATCATAACTATTTCCATTGTTCTGATGAGGAAGAGGATGATCATCAAAGTAAACAGGGAGCACACCTTTCATCCATTTATTTCAAGATCTCCTAGGCCCCCATGCATATCCTAGCTTAATTCACATTAACATTCTAAGCAAATAAAAGACCCATTCTTGTACATCAATGTAGATTTCCCATGCACTGTCTGGTTTGGGAGTGCAGTTCTATCCCTTTGTACCTACACAGCAGAAGCCACCTAACTTGAATGTGTTGGGAGATTGTCCAGGCTGCATATGGTGCAAGCTGCAATATGGGGACTCTGTTCTCCAGACTTCTTCCATACTAGCCCTCAGATTTTCTTGAACATTTTAATGAAAGCCCACACCTATGGTGTTGGTTTTTCCATATGTACATGGATGAGTCTCAAGAGTCAGACAGGCTGCCTGGCTAATGATACATTTTGTTCAAGGTGGAGAGTCCAGCATCACCTCTCCATTGTGACACAATGGGTGCAGCCACATGAGCCAGGCAGGCCCGATCCCCCATGCAACCTGTGGCAGGCAAGTGCAGCTGCACACTGTGGGGCCACCGTGGAGACCAGGGAAGATAATCTACCCCACCCCACCACCTGTAGGGAAGTCAGGCAGGCAGGCAGGCTGCTGTTGGAGGTTCTGCCATGCCCTGGGGTGCGAAGAGGTGCCAGCCACTTGTGCAGCCAACCAGCCCTACCTACCCTCCCCAGCCCACCCATTATCCTGCCCCTAGCCATGATGTAGCCACATGTGCCAGATGACTGTGCCTACCACTCAAAGCCCCACAGTGGGCCTCACTGCATGGTGAGGCAGACGGGAACTGGCACCACAAGTGGTGGCAAGCTGCTGCACGCTGGGCAGCCTTACCCCATTTTGGGTAAGACTGCTATACGTTTCACCCTGAACCTCGAACTTTAGCTGAGGATAAAGGGCATAGCAGCCAGCTGCCTGCCCTGTCATGTGGCAGGGTGAACATCTGGCAGCTGCCAGAAACATGAAGCAATGCATAATGGGGCAATGGTAACCAATGTGGTGTAAGGCTTCCCAAACTTTGGTATGTGTCTCATAGGGCTTCACCCTTTAATTTAATTTAATGTATTTATTAATATGTATGCTCCACCCTTCCTTAAAGGTTCAGGGCAGCTTACAAAAACAGAAGCACAAAAAGAAAAAGCATAACAATACAAAACCATACAATAAAATCCCCACCATCACCCCCAAATCCCACCCACCCAGCCTCTATCCCCATCTCCCAAATGCTCTGCCAAAAATATTTTTTTTACACTGCCTCCGGAATATGCTCAAGCTTGGGTGGACTTCCAGTGGAAGGGAGTTCCATAGAACTGGGGCAGCAACCGAGTGACTTTCTGCAGTTCCTTGTCATATGAAGAAAGATGGCCAGTGGTACCTGTAAGCGGGCATTCCCAGCTGACTGCAGGGGTCAAAGGGGAGCATGGAAGGAAAGGCAGTCTTTCAGGTATATGGGGCCCAAGCCATTTACAGCTTTAAAGGTCGAAACCTTTGAGTCAGTTATGACCTGCCTCGACTAGAGATCACCTGGAGAAGAGAACTGTTTAATATAAATAGAAGCACATGGCTCCCACAGAAGAGTCCTCATGGACTTTCTCGGCCTGCCCTAGTGTGGCTTCAAACTTTCTGGGCATTCTCGGATATTAGAGTGATGACCCAGTTGGGGAAAAAGTCGAGGCTGCTTGAAATTCCCAGGACTCAGTCTGGATAAAGGCCAGACAGTACTGTACAACCTGAAACCAAAGTCTCTGATGATTTCTGACTATGGACTCAAGGGGGCATGGTGGAATGGTGTTACAGCTTGAGAGACCCTTTTCCTGGTCAGTCCAGCCCAGCAGAAACTGATGCATAGACTGCTTTAACTGAGTTGTATTGTGTTTGCCTTCCCCAAGTTCTCACTGCTACCCCTTCTTTAGTAACGTTTACTTTGTTGTAGAGAGACACACCATCGTTGGTTCTTGTGTTATTGCTCTAGGCAGATGCATTAAGGAGGTGTGGGGTGAAACCTCTTGAACTGTTCCTGCTTCCTTGAACAGGACCGGCCTTATCACAGTGTGACCTGGAGCAGCTTCCCTGGTCCCACTCTTTCTGAGGGCCCCGCAGTGGTCTCTGTTTTCATCAGGACAGGTTGTGGGGGCACCATTGAGTCTCAGTAGGGTACCAAGAATAACCACCTTAAGGACACTGCAGAGGTTGCCCCCAAGGGAAAGGTGGCACTAGGACCCCTGCATTTTATCTTCTCCCTGGGCCCCCCATATCCTAAAGTAAGCCCTGTCACTGAAGGAACAGTTCTCTGTGCATTCACCCCATAGGCCTGTCCACCAAAAGAGGCACCTTACAGAGAGCAGAGTTAAAACAAAGGAGTGAGCAACAAAGATGTTGCTGGCCATAGCCTAAGGCAGCAGAGTACCTCGCAGGTGCAAGGCACTGGGGATCCTGGTCTTAAACTGCTTTGATGCTTTACCCTAAGAGATGACAACTCCTGTGAGGCCCTGGGCAAAATGAGTCCCCTAATCCTTAGCAGGTTGTAGGGTTAAGGCAGAGCTCTCCCTTGCCTTTAGAATACTAAGATTTAGGTAGGGAAGGATCATTGGAATCTGTGACAAACACAGAAGGGACTGATGACAGAAGCAATCTGTTATACTGAGTGTTTTCAGACAGACAAGGAGGCTGCTGGAGCCCAGAGCTGCTCTGTGGCCCCACCCCCACAGCCGTCATTAAGTAGCCCCACCCAGGACCACATCAGATAGACTGGTCATGTCCTCTGGCCATGGTCCGTCCACTCAGCACCACCCTCTCCTCACCATAGAACCGCGGATCACTCTAGCGGTGCTCCAGATGACTGGCCATGATTCTGTGGTGCTGAACTTGGCAAAAGACGGATGGTGCTCCGTGGGTCCCCGCAACAGATGGGCTCACATTTGGCCATTGCCCTAAGTTTGGTTGGCCTCCTCTGTGTGACTTGCACCTGGATCTTGCGGAGTATAGCGTGCTAGGCTGCCTCAGAGCCACCCCAGCCTGCTCCATGTTGCACATCTGATGAGCACCCTTCACACAGACCAGTAAACCCAGGGGTGACTGGGACATCCGTGGGCATATCTGGAGCTGCTGTCTGTCTTTTTATACACAATATGTTCACCTTTAGAGCTCTGAAAAATTGTGATCTGGTCCCTACTGTAGCCCCTAATATGACCCTTTTTTTGAAGTTGTGTCCTAAACACAGCACACCAGCTTGAGCCCAGGTTTTTTCCTCCATGTTGCAAGATGGAGATCGAGGTCACAGTCCTACTGGGGAGTAGTCCCTTTGAAATCTCCAGAGTAAGTGGTTTGAGGATTGTGACCCGAGGGCTGTAGTGTGTTAGACTTAGAGAAAGTTAAGAGTTAACAGCTGAGCAGAAATGCAAATGAAGGCCATAGAAACAACACGTAGCAACTAGAATGACTGATGGCAAAGATATCTTCAGTATCATGCAGAAATATTAAAATGAAAAGCTATGCAAAGGATTAGGGTTAGAAAGTGGCACGCAAGTAAGAAAGTAAGATAAGTGTACAAGAAAATAGCCGGAAAAAAAAAAAAACCAAAGGGAAAGAATGGACTAGATAGGAGCAAGATGGGAATTGTGTATTTATACAACGCACTATGCACAGACTTCATCCAAATAGTCAAAATCAGCATGTAGTGGATTCACCACGCAACACTGCTAAGCAGTCACAACACACAGCAGAATCTCTTCAAAAAGTCCCTTTATTCAACCTACATTCTTCCCAGACTAGCAGCCTTATTGTGACACCAGTATTACAAATAAACAAACCCCCAAACACATTTCATTCCATCAATCTCTTTTCCCAAGGTTCTTTAAACTCTCTTCTCTCACCAGGGTTCACTGGTGGTTTAGCCCACTTCATCTAAACCCTGGGCTTCTGCTTTTTCTACAGGTTAGGATCAGCTGGCCTACTTCTGCTCCAATTGTTCACAACCGGATATCTCTTTTAGGGATGGGCAAATGCGGTTGAGAAGTACGGAGTTCGGCCCGGACTCGGCCTGTTCGGACGACCAAACCCGAACCCGAATCCGAACACGAACAGACCGAAACAAACTCAATTCTGAACGTCGAAATTACTGAACAGTTTGGTCAGTTCAAATCGCGTTTGGGTGAGTTCGGGTGGCAAAAACTTGTGACTGGAAGGCAAAATGTGACAGGGAGGCAGAGTCAGCTGAGGAGCAGACTTCCAGCCAACAGAGGTGGAGAGGCTTGGAGTAGCAGCCAGCCTGCCGAATCACCATCCCTCAGACCACTGGCTTTGCAGTCTGTGATTGGCCACGGGCTAGGCTGCACGGAGCCAATGGGGCTTGCGGTGAGGCGGGTGCAGCAAGAAACAAAACTGATCCCAACACCTTCTGAGCTAGTCACTGTTCCTGAACAGCAGGCATTTCCGAAGGCTCCATCTCTACCAGCAGTTTTTGTTCCTTCCTATCCCTAATCCATTGCCATCCTCCTTCTATTTCACCCATCCAACCCATCTACCTCCATATTCTCATGTATTTAGCTTAGCTTAGATAGATTTAGTTGTCATTTTTTGTTTTTATCCCTCCCTGTGTTCCCTATGTTTTATTTATTTTATTTTCTAAATTTCTACCCCGCCCCTCCTGCGAACAGCTCGTGGCGGCTTACACAATAAAACATATAAAATACATATTAAAATTTTAAACATGAACATATACTATAAAATATAAACAGGGCCTGGGAACATTAAAACAAAAAGGTAGGGGAGAAAACCCATTAACCCACCCTTTCCCAAAGGCCTGGGTGAACAGCCAGGTTTTACAACTGCGCCAGAATGTCAACAGGCTTGGGGCCAGGTGGACTTCCTCCGGAAGGGAGTTCCAAAGGTGCGGCCCGGCCACCGAGAATGCCCTCTCTATTGTGGCCCCCCGCTTAACACGGGGGACCTCCAAGAAGGCACCCTTGGCAGACCGAAGGAGCCGCTCTGGGGCACGGAGGGTGAGGCGGTCCCTGAGGTACAAGGGGCCCAGACCATGAAGGGCCTTATAGATCAACACCAAAACCTTGAACCTAGCTCGGTACGCTATTAGCAGCCAGTGCAGAGTCCAGAGCACAGGTGTAATGTGCTCCCGATGACCCACCCCCGAAAGGAGCTGGGCCGCCGCATTCTGCACTAGCTGCAGCCTCTGAACCAGGAACAAGGGAAGCCCCAGGTAGAGCTCATTGCAGTAGTCCAGCCTCGAGGTGACAAAGGCATGGATGAGGGAGGCCAGGTCCGGGCTGGAAACGAACGGACGCAGCCTCCGCACCAGATATAACTGGCGGAAAGCAGCCTTTGTGACTGCCTCC
>QEPC01007287.1:1046387-1072871 GCA_003113815.1 Sphenodon punctatus
TGTGCCCGGGCAATCCAATGTCTGCACCAGCTGCCAATGCTGCCTCTGGGAAATCCAATGTCTGTTGCCAATGCTGCCTCTGCTGTGTGTGCCATGGGTTCTGCGCCCCGGCAATCCAATGTCTGCTGCTGCTGCTAATGCCGCCCACGCTGTCTGTGCCATGGGTTCTGGGGCCCGTCATTCCATTCACAGAGAGTCATTGTTCAATTGCATCAAGAAACAGCCACTCCAGCTCCTGGACCTGCCATCAAGATTCTGGAGCCAAGTTACAGGCAGGGAGGGCTGTGCCCAATATCCAGAAGCTGCCAGTCTTCTAGCCCCAGGACCCACTGTCATGGGTCTGGGGCCATCATTCCTTGCACGGAGAGCCGATTTTCCAAAGCATCAAGAAACTGTCACTCCAGCCCCAGGATCCACCACCAGGGTTCTGGTGCCAAGGTTACAGGCAGGGAGGGCTGTGGCCAATACCTAGAAGTTGCCATTCTAGCCCCAGGACCCAACATCCTGGGTCCAGGGCCATCATTCCTCTCACAGAGAGCCGATTTTCCAAAGCATCAAGAAACAGCCACTCCAGCCCCAGGACCCACCGTCAGGGTTCTGGGTCCTACATTAATGGTAGGGAGGGTTGTGGCCAATACCTAGAAGCTGCCACTCTAGCTCCAGGACTCACCATCATTGGTCTGGGGCCATCATTCCTTGCACAGAGACGATGTCTTTCAACTGCATCAAGAAACAGCCACTCCAGCCCAAGGACCCGCCGCCAGGGTTCTGGGGTCAAGTTACAGGCAGGGAGGGCTGTGGCCAATATCTAGTAGCTGCCACTATAGACCAAGGACCCACCGTTATGGGTCTGGGGTCATCATTCCTTGCACGGAGGCGATGTCTTTCAACCACATCAAGAAACAGCCACTCCATCCCCAGGACCTGCCACCAGGGTTCTGGGGTCAAGTTGCAGGCAGGAAGGGCTGTGGCCAATATCCAGAAGCTGCCACTCTAGCCCCAGGCCCCACCATCATGGGTCTGGGGCTATCATTCCTCGTACAGAGAATCAATTTTCCAAAGCATCAAGAAAAAGCCACTCCATCCCCAGGACCCGCTGCCAGGGTTCTGGGGCCTACGTTACTGGCAGGGAGGACTGTGGCCAATATCTACAAGCTTCCACTCTAGTCCCAGGACCCACCATCATGGGTGTGGGTCCATCTATCCTCGCACGGAGGCGATCTCTTTCCACCACATCAAGAAACAGCCAATCCAGCCCCAGGACCTGCCGCCAAGGTTCTGGGGCCAAGTTACTAGAAGGGAGGGCTGTGGCCAATATCTAGAATCTGCCACTCCAGCCCCAGGACCCACCCTCAGGGTTCTTGTGCCCTGTCATTCAGCTCATGGGGCACTGTCATTCCAACTTTTCTTTACGCATCCTGATGTACATGGCGAGAGAGAGAGGGAAAGAGAGAAAGTCTCCCCACTGCTAGAAGGAGACACAGACACGATCCCACCCATGTTGTCACCTGCACTATATGGCCAGAGAGAGAGAGAGAGAGAGAGAGAGAGAGGTTCCCAACTAGAACGAGAGGGATGGGGGTTGGAGGGGGAGAGGTAGGTGTATCCAGTTACCCTGGCTGCCACCTGTCAGAAGCAGGAAGAACTTCCATCTGTGCTCATGCGCCCAATGCCCATTGCCATTGGCCACATCCAGTATGCAGCAAACCTACCATAATGAGATGGAATATAACACAACGTATTATATCTGTCTGCCTGCCTGTGTGCGTTCCTGTACCTGCTGCTACCACCTATCACATGATTGAATGAAGTGTGCCTAATAGGCTTTAGGCTGTCATTCCACTATCCCTGAATCAGTCATGCCCACCCCTCCCAGGAACCATAAACTAGATTCTGGGACCATCATTCCAGTCACTGGGGAATGCATTCCATTCCACTGCATCCAGAAGCCTGGTGCCCGCATGCCAGCCGAACCCCTCCCCCCCAATAGCCTACTCTTCCTCACCCACCCATGATTGCCCGCTGAAGCTGCTGGAAATAAAAGCCCCTCCAACCACCAGCTCCTGCTGCCTGCTGCCCGCTGACAAGGCGCCTGTCTCTCTTTCTCTCTGTCACACCCGCCCACACAAACACAAGCCCTGCACCTCCTGGGGGGCTGTCTGCAAGTTGAGACCCTGATGCTGGCACAGCACATTTTTGGGTTAATAACTATGCTACATGGGGTGGCAGGTGCTGCTGGTAGGGATCGACAAGCTGTATGAGATTCTGCCACCTGCCAGCCAGTACTTGAGCGCATAGGGATAAAAAATTGGACAGGTAAAACGAAGCTCATAACAAGAAATACAACTTTTATTAAAACTATTTAAACAACAACAACAACAACAACAAGAACAAAGCAACAACAACAACATTCTGAAAACAAAAGCAAACATTGAAAGGAAACTTATACATTAAACTATTAGTTTCTGTCCTCCGGGACTTGGGGGAAAGGCAACAGCCATTGAGGCACAGCACAGGACTGAGGGGCGGCCATCCAGAACTCTTGTTGGTCATAGCCATGGGCCACGGCAAAATCCACGGCCCCTTCCATGGCCCGATACCACCTGGAGATCACCTGCTGGTATAGTTCCAGGCATTCCATCTCGGTGGAGACGTACTGGCCGTACGCCTCCAACTTCTTCTTCTCCACCTGGAACGCCTGGAACTGCTCCACCAGGCGGTTCTCCATGGTGGCTGCTTTCTGCTGCAGGCCAGTCATGAAGTCCCAGGTGGGCCTCCCAAGCTTGGCCCGAAAAGCCTTAACCTCATCAGACTACCGGGGCCCAGAGGTCTCCACATCGGGGATGGACAGGGGGAAGGGCTTACATGCCATCTTTTTTGGATTGCCTCCCCCCCCCTTCTTCTGACACTGAGGCTCCACGGCCACACCAGAGTCTTCCTCCTGCCACCTCACTCTCCTGACATGAGTTCGCTTGATATGGGCAATGAGCCCCGATGTGGTCCCCTCTTTTTGCAGCTGGAATCTTTTATGGCAGATCTAAAAAGAGCATAAAAAGATAGGAATATAAGAAATGCCATACTGTGTCAGACCAATGGTCTGTCAAGCCCTGCCTGCATTCTGTCTCCACAAGTGGGTGGACTGGAAGGCCAGTCTCTCTCTGCAAGGGATTTCCGTTCCTAACAGGTCATATGGCAATTCATTCCCTGTTGTTCCAGTCCCCGTGCCTTACCTTGCATGTGGCGATTCCGTCGCCCTTGTCATAAAACCTGCAGACATCCAACCATGTCCGCCGAATGTTTGGGGGTGTCACTGGTGACCTCCGCCTATGAGTCCTCCTTGACCTGGCAGTAGCACCAGCGCTGGGGCCGGCATCTGATTCCTCTCTGAAATGGGAGCACATTAAGAACACCAAAGTAATATCACACATTTATGATGATGCCTCTAGTCCTCCCTCCTTGGGGTGCTTGGGATGGCAATGGAGAGACCCTGTTTGGCACATGCAAATCCTGCCCTCCTTGGGGTGCTAGTAGCGATAGCAATGGGAGATGTGACCCTGGCTGGCACGTGCAAATCCTGTCCTCCTTGGGTGCTAGTAGCAATGACAACAGGAGATGTGACCCTGGCTGGCATGTGCAAATCCTGTCCTCCTTTGGGTGCTGCGGAGGGATGAGACCCTTGGTGGCACTTCAAACCCTGCCCTCCTTGGGGTGCTGTGGATGGCAACTGGAAAGACCCTGGTGGCTGGCACGTGCAAATCCTGCCCTCCTTGGGGCGCTATGGATGGCAACTGGAAAGACCCTGGTGGCTGGCACGTGCAAATCCTGCCCTCCTTGGAGTGCTAGGGGACGCTATGGATTGCAACTAGAAAGGCCCTGGCTGGCACGTGCAAATCCTGCCCTTCTTGAGGTGCTTGGGATGGCAATGGAGAGACCCTGGTTGGCTGGCATGTGCAAATCCTGCTCTTCTTTGGGTGCTGCGGAGGGATGAGACCCTGGCCGACACGTGCAAATCCTGCCCTTCTTTGGGTGCTAGTAGCGATGGCAACTGGAAGTACCCTTGCTGACACGTGCAAATCCTGCCCTCCTTGGGGCGCTATGAATGGCAACTGGAAAGACCCTGGTGACTGGCATGTGCAAATTCTGCCCTTATTTGGGGGTGCGTAGGGAATGGGATGGCATTTGGAGAGTGGAGACCCTTGCTAGCCTGGCACATGTTTGGGTGAGGTTGCTGCTTGTGCTCATGCCTGACTGCTGGAAGAGCCCCCCACACTACAGTACCCTCTCTCTCTGTGGCAGACATCCTCTGCTACCCACTGATGCCCACTGTTTGTGCCTGAATGATCCCACCACCCACGCACCCACCCGCACGCCAGTGAGCTCACTCTAACGGATAGAGCCTTAAGTTTCTTGTCCTCAAAGTAAAAAAAAAGTTTACAAACCTGGCAGCAGTGGCAGCAGCACCTCCTGTGTTCGCAGGCTCTGGCTCCTTCTCCACCACTGAAGGTCCAGCAGCAGCTGAAGGAACCTCTTCCTCCACCACCGGCTTCGCCACCTTGGCCTTCCTCCAGGCCTGGCGTTTAATGGTGGTGGCACTGGTCACCTTTTTCTCAATTTTTTTTTTTTAAACACACAGCCAACACACACAGACAGCACCCACCAACAGTCCCCAACCAGCCAAACCAAAACCAACACACACCACACAGCCAAAACACACGAATCACAACCGAACACCCATCCAGCCACAACACACACGCTCTCACCCACACAAGCTCTGCACGCACTTGAATTTCTGGTTTCCAGCACGATCACGGGCTCTCACAATACTTTTTCCGAATGCCCGAACCAAACACGACCAAACTGGACGGCCGAACCCAGCGAGCAAACCGAACGGTCGAACTGAACGGGCGAACCGAACCGGACTGAACCGAACGGCTGAACCCAAACCGTGATCTCTTCGCCCATCCCTTATCTCTTTACCTGTTTACCACTCCCATCAGCTGACACATGTTGACTGGGAGCAGAGGAGGTGATTACATTAACCCCTTCAGCAGTCAGCTTAGCCTGCTCCGCAGGACAACTTTGTTAGCAACCTGTGGTTTGGGAGAACAGTGGGGAGGAATCTCTCTCTCTCCTTGACCATCAAACTCAGTAGTTGGCTGCAAAGGGTTTTTTACTTTTCGTTAGAGTTGATTGGAACTTGGAAAGAACAATCTTGGGGATGAAAAACCTTTAAATTTGATCTAAAAAATGACATCAAATTTTGTGTGAAATTTGTCAATTGAAGTTTTGTTTTTCTTTTCATTCTTGTAATGGTTTTGCAGTGAAGTTTATCATTGATATTTCATTTTGATAGAATGTTTCAACTTGGTCTCATTTTAATGAGTTATTTTATCTTTTGCCACTTCTTAGGAGAACCAATGTTTACAAATTTGGACTGACGCTTGGGCCGCTTTTAGACGAGACAAATTTGCGCATGATTGGTGAAAAATGCGCGTGTTTTAATGCTCGTTTAAACACTTAAACCGTTTTAAATGCGCATTTGCCATGATCGTGTAAAAGCCCAAACCGTTTTGAATGTGGTTTTTAAATAATGCGCATTTTTTAAAACCGGTTTTGAGCCCCTTTGATGATCGGGGGGATGCCAAAACTGGTTTTTTTAAATGCGCATTATTTAAAAACCACATTCAAAACGGTTTGGGCTTTTACACGATCATGGCAAATGCGCATTTAAAACGGTTTAGGTGTTTAAATGAGCATTAAAACACGCGCATTTTTCACCAATCATGCGCAAATTTGTCTCGTCTAAAAGCGGCCTCGGAATGTTGACTGGGTGGAACTGAATTTGCCTGTCTGTGTTGTTACAGAGAGAGTAAGAAAAAACACATTAATAGCAGATAAGAAGTGACCTTTTCCATGGTTTGACTGTATTTTATTTAACACTCATAGTAGAGGCCAGAAGCCTTTTCTGAACACATTTAAATCCTTTCCTTCCTCTCTCTTGTTTCCCCATTTTTGTCTAGAGATTTATTTCACTTTATTACATCTTAGGCCTATCTGAAAAAGTGAAAGATTTCATTTGAGAATTAAACTTAATGAAAAGGGGGGAATCACAAAAAGGAAAATTAATTGCCATGGTCACTACAAAGAATTTAATTATTGTCGTGGACCCTAGAGAGGCTGAAACATCAGCAAAGCAGAGGCTGTCTGAGAGGCAAGTATTATATGCTTAGTAAAGGACGATACCTGTATTTAGCCTCTCATTCCCTGGAGATGGAAAGGACGGAGGGCTGTTGGTACTGTTGGGAGCACCTAGAGTTGGATGCCACTCCTGCCTTTAACAATGGCACATGCAAAATGCTTGGAGTTTAGGTCTCTTGAGAAGGACATAGGCCTGACAGCAAGAGGCCTAGAAGGAGTGTGCGGTTTTGTGCATTTTCACATAAGAGACACTACACCCACTACCCACCCACCATCTACCCACTATACATACATATTATAATGGACCTGGATTAATTAACTTTGTCCTTATTATAATTTTTGTAATTTATTATTTTATGTATCAAGTACTTATTATTGTTTTCTTGGCTACGGCGAAAGTCAATGCCATAATAAACTTATCTATCTATCTCACTATACATATTACAGGGCACCCATAGGGCAACACTGCAGCCCTGAAACGTGTAGTGGGTGGGTGGGTGATGGTCTTGTGTGAAAATGTCCTTTAATCATGATTTGGACAATACACACCATCTCTCCATTGCTACTCACACTTCAAGTTTCATGAAGCCACTCAGAGAATGTTATTCATTAATGGCAGATGCTTTAACAGGTTGTGGAAATTTAATGCTGCTGCGATGTAAAAGGTTACCAGATGCCCCTTATTTTAAGGGATCATCCTTAATTTCCTATCCCTTTAGTGTCCCTTATTTCTGAAATGTTGATATGGCTTCCCTAGATGTTACTGAGGAAAATGGACAGCAAAGTCAAGTCGGCACATATTATGGGGACATTTTACAGCCTTGGTTGAAGTTCCTTCCCTCCTGAATAGTTGTCTTCCTTCCCTGGGATCTCTAATTAGGGAGGGCAGCTATAGAGTCCAGCCTGAAGCAGTTCCATTTAGGGACTATAGCATGGGTGTTTCCTCTCCAACAGGCTGGACTGTTTGTTTATTTCTATTCCTTGTCCCTAAACGAACTGTTTTTCACAATTCTGAAACAGCACTTTATCTGATGAGAGTCTGTCATCTGTTGCTCTCTATATGCTATTTCACAAGACACCTTTGTGAGGGGAGAATGATCGCTCAACTGTTTGCCCAGTTAACAGGCACCAAAAGATTCTCAAAGCAATTTTGTATAATTGTTAGCCATAATACGATAGTGCTGGAAGGAGTTCTTGAGGATCATCTAGTCCAGCTCCTGCTTTGATTCAGGATGACTAGTCACAGTATCCCCAACAGATGGCTGTGCCCAACCTGTTTTTGAAAACCTCCAGTGATGCAGAGTCTACAGCCTCCCTAGGCAACTTGTTCCATTGCTGTTAGATATTTAATTGAAATCTGCCTTTCTGTTACTTGAGCTTACTATTTCTAGTCCTACCCTCTTTAGACATGAAGAACAGCTTCTTGGTGGCAACCCTTTAGATATTTCTCCAGTGTTCTATAATGCTTTCAGTGTTCAAGTGCTTTACAATCCTTATTGAGTGCCCCCTCACAATAACCCTGTGAGGTAGGTCATGAATGATTATTCCCATTTTAAAGATAGGGAACTGAGTCTCAGAGTTAGTGACTTGGCTATGAATTCAATGACTAAGTGGGACCTGAACCCTGGTCTCTTAGTCCCCAGTCCAACACCTTCTCCATTAGGCCACACTGCCTCTCAGAATCATATAAATTCATAAAAGCCAAAGAATGCGTGTGAATCCACAGAAATTCATGATTTCTATGACCACTGAGACCTCCCCAGGATAAAATCATAGCTCTGTTGATTGCCACCTCTCTCTTTGGAGCAAGGTTTTGTTGCTTAAGCATCTTGCTTTGTGCTGGAGGCAGAATTCCAACACCTTAGTGTGACAGGTACTGTACCTGCGGGAACTGATAGTTTCAGCAGCAGCCTTGGATATGCCCAGTGAACACATCTGCATATACGCACTCGATAGGGCTTCCTCCTGAATGTGTGGGACTGCTCCTTGGACATGTTCAACCAGCTCATGCAACTTCCACTGTTGATTTGTCATTCCTTTGATGGCATTTCCTACAGAGTCTGTCCAGAGATGTTCTCTCTTGTCTTCCTGCTTCCTCTCCATCATTGGTAATGCCTCCCTGATAGGGACCAATATGATTCTTGCGTTACTGAAAAGTTGTCAGCCAAGAAGGGATTCCAGACAGATCATCAGCTAGCTGGAATTGCAAAAAAAGTAACAATGCAATACACCATTTTCAGACTTTCTCCTGATCCTTCTTCTTTGAGATCCAATTGAACAATTAAACCAGAGAGGCATACATCTATCAATGGACGGCAGAAGCTACAGGCAGAAGCTGTCCAGATTCTGATTTGTTTGGAGAGTAAAGCCCTCACCCTGAGAGTGATCAGTGCTCAAAGCAAGCTCAGTGCACAGGCAGGCTGGCTAGTTCAATAGGCCCTCTTTGTTAGGGAGTGGGAACTGAGAGCCACAGTGATGCTTTAGGTGTTCAGGAGCAAAAGCTCTCCTTTGATTGACTGACTTGTCACCTTATGAGGTTGGAATGATATTACTTCAAATGCAGGGATAGACACAGACCTAGAAGATCAATGGCTTTTTTGTTCATGTGTTCAAGTCCTCCTTTTCCAATGCCTTCTCTAGGGTGCTCCAGAAGATCTCAGACAGGGTTAGAATGATTCTGATTGCACCTTACCAGTCCCCTTGTTCTCCTATCTTCTTCAAGATCTGTGTTTGAGTCCCCTTCTGAGTCTGCTGTTTTCTAGGGATCTTGGGTCCAATGCTCTCTCAGACACTGCCTTTCTGCTGCTAGGGGTGTGTGTGCATGTCATTTTTGTTATTACAATAAAGATAATTTAAAATGTTGTTTTCATTATTGTCATTGCAATAATGAAAATGGCAAAAAATAATAATGAAAATAGAAACAAAATCAATATTTTGTTTTTGAAATAAAGGGAAAAAACTGAAAAACATATTTCTGGCTATAACTTTTTTGTTTCTTATTTAACTGTGATGAATTTTGGTTGATTTTAATCTCAGTTATGGACATTATATATACCAATTTATGAAATGATTTAATAAAGGGAACCGATTTTAGAAGCAATTGAATGTTGTGATTTTAAGAAAAGCTTCATACACATTCATGGCTACAACTTCTTTATCTTTGAAACAATTTACATGAAACCTGTGAATATTATGTCCCTCCAGAATCTTAACACCTGCAAATTCTCAGAACGATTGGATGAAGGGTCCTGATGGTATAAGACATTAACTTGAAAATACATTTCCAGATGTAACATTTGTATATTCCATCCTGTTTACAAGATATTTGGTAGGACTGTATCAAATATCTTTTCTGTCATCTCTACCAAACTACAGGAAAATTTGATAAAGGGACACAATTTTATAAGCAATTTAAGTTGTCCCCTTGAAGACCATTATTCAGATAAATAGCAGCACATGCAGTGCCAGTCAGAGGCAGGCACCTGGCATGGCATGGGGAGAGAGACTGTAGGAGGGAGGATGTGGATGAACCCAAAAGACTGACCTACACATTCACTGGCCAATTACTGCATGCTTCCAACTTTACAAGACCAATGGGTGGTGGCTATGAGGCAGGCATAGGGGGTGGCCCTCAGGCGGGCACAGAAGGGACATAACTGGGCCGTTGGAGATAGCATTCCAGAAATCAGG
The DNA here is from genome assembly GCA_003113815.1 of Sphenodon punctatus. Classification (NCBI taxonomy): domain Eukaryota; kingdom Metazoa; phylum Chordata; class Lepidosauria; order Sphenodontia; family Sphenodontidae; genus Sphenodon; species Sphenodon punctatus. The sequence continues at coordinate 1,056,276 of QEPC01007287.1, forward strand.
AGACATAGTTTACACATCCAGGCTGGCCAATTATCATCACAATCACATCCTGCAGCACTGTGACAGAGGACATACGAGAATCTCTATTGGCTCTTTCCTAAACAGATGCTTCTGACTTCCCAGTAACAAGTGGGGGAGAGATGTTGGGATGGTCACAGCACAGAATGAGGATATTTGGTTGACATTTCTGCTGGCGAATTGGCATCACAAACTGATATTATACCACAGTGACACATAAGAAAATCCCTGGCATAGGCGCTTTCTCTGCATATGCTGTGTAGGCATATAAAATTGGGACCCTTTATCACATCTTTATGATATTTGGCAGAGATGATCGTGAAATTGTGATATATATCCCTGCCAAATTTCATGTACTCTGGTTGGACTACAAAGATGTTACAGTCAGACATACATTTATAAGCTATATACCCAGGGACCTGAGCTGACGGCACCAAAAAATCTTAAATGCTGCAACCAGTGAAGCCAAATTCTGAAAATTCACTGCGAGCATTAATATTTGCATAATAACTTGATTTGCATAACTATGCATGCTGGGAAGCAAATTTGCAATAGGTTTGACATAGAATCACAACTTTGCTAATAAAACACAACTCAAATCCTCAGAAATTTTAGCACCTCCTTTATGCAAACATAGGGCCTTCAGACCCCACCCACTCACAGTTCATCTCCCAGGGGCCTATTTACCCTCAGGTCATGGATTAGCTGATTCTGCGAGGATTCTGTGAGGATTGCCTGATTCTACAAAGATTGGCTGATTCTATGAAAATCTCTGCAAATTGCAGCAATGCAGTCAACTCGGGTCCCTGCATATACCACCAGGAACCTTTATCCAATCCTTCTGAAAGTTGGCAGAGATAGTAAATATGGGAAGGGGTATAAACATGCCAAGTTTCATCTACATTAAATGTGAGGCAAAGAAGTTACACCTAAGAATGTATTTGAAGAGGTTTGCAAAATAAATTAATTCAACTGCTTCTAAAATTGGATTCCTTTATCCAATCTTTTTGAAATTTGGTACACATAATGCCTTCGATTGGAGGTATAAGACACCATGTTTCAGTCACATATAATGAAAAAAACACATTACAGCCAAAAATGTGTTTTCCATTGAAACCAATGGAAAGCAAAAGTGACAATTTGATATGTATGAAAATGGAAATGACATATTTAAATAATGAAAATGAAAAAATGAAAACGAAAATGACATGAGTCCCAGGTGCACACCTCTACTGCTCAAGGCATTGAACCTGAGTGGCTGAATTTGCAGTATTTCCACTACCTGGGGATACCTGAGACCATCCTCCTACAGCATAAGAAGGAATTCATCTCCATCTCCAAAGCTTACTGTCGGATATGGAAGGTCTTTTCTTTCTGGAGTTGGAATCAGGATATTACTTTGGTTTTTTTAATGGCCAAGAACTGTTTATGCATTCTCTTTTAAGGTTTTTCTAAGTGTCTTATTCTGAGCAGTTTTTGAGTGCAGGCTGTGACTGGGGGGTTTGAGAAATTTATCAGGGAAGGACATGTGTCTAGGCTTCTGGAAGTGGATGTGTCTAGGCTTCTGGAAGTGGTAGCTTGACTTTGCCTCCTATCAAGAAGCCCATGGCCCAATGAAGACTCAGCCTTGCTCTCAGGAGTCTGATGGACCCACCATGTAAAACTGGTTTTTTCATCGCTCTTTTTTTTTTTTTTTTTCAGCATGGCATTCCTTAGCATGTTACATTAGTGACCTGCAACTATTATCATTAAAACCTCCTTTCTCTTAGCTCTTCCTGGACAAGGTGAATTTGAAAATGTCCTTCTGAATCATCTCTGTGATGTAACAAGTTTGATAGCTCTGTCTTATCCGAGCAGAGCTCTATTTCCAGCTTCTGTTGTTTGGCCAGAACAATAAAGTACTAGCCACCCAACATGGCTGTCTTATAACCAGCTCCACTGACACAGCCTCCTCCTTGCTATAAGACCACAAAATATAACAATCTCTCCCTTTCATATGAACCAGGAGAGGTCTTTACTATTCTTCTGTCCACATCCCTATCCACACCTTTTGCTGAGTTGATTTGGCATAATGTATACTAAGCCCTGAATTATTTCCTAGGCCACCCTGCATCCTTGTGGAATTCAAATGCATTGTTCATTTGTTTTTCAGGATCCAAGAAGAGTCTTGGAACTTCAAAGATCTCCATCTTAAGTGGTTGATGCATATAGTAATGGAGATTTTCAAGATTTTCCAGGTTAGTCTCCACTCCACTGGAATCCAGCTAGACCTTCTGTTCTGAAATTTGCAAGGCTGCAATCTATCAATCCGTTCACTGTTTCACCAAGCATTACAAGGTGGCTGTTCCTTCGTCATCAGATGCTGTCTTTGGTTGAATGATGTTGCAGAATGGGGTCCCCTCTGACTCCTTCTTCCCCTCCCAGCTGAAGAATGGCTGTGTCCTGCTTCCCAGAAGTCAGCCCAGAGCGGGGAAGTCTTCAGAGTCTGAGAATAGAATGTTTCACAGGCGTGTTCCCTCCCTTGAGGGTGATGATGAACTTCTCTGTTGCCTTTTTTATGTTATGGAAGTTGCTCAGCTGTGGAGATGCCAGCACATACATGTTATTGTGACAGGAGAAGTTTCCAGATATGAGAATACATCTTAACAAGCGAGAAATGCCTTATTGTCCCAGATCTTTTGGTATTATAGATCAATGAAGTTTCATTGAAGGCATTTCTGCCTTTCACTCCAAAAAGACGCTGCTTCACCTTAGACTTACAAACTGCCTGGGCTTTAGATGCCAGGTATCTTTAAAACGACCACTGAGCAGTATGGCTACACACACTGATGTGGCTAAATGGACATTTGCAACCAGGATAAATCAAGTACCAAGCCTCATATTTCTGAGCAACAGGCAAGTGAGACACTTTGCTTTTTAAATGTAGTATTTTGTCTTTGTTTGCAGCACTAAGGTAGGAGGAAGAAATGATTGAGCAATGATAGGACCATGTATTCCAAACTGCTAACAATGAACTGTGTTCTTTCTTCTCGACACAATAAAGATGTAGGGGGGGAAAAGATAAAATGAAAGAATAACATTTCCCAAATCCTTTGAGTTTCTTTATAAGCATTTCATCTTCCTTTTATCAAATGTCACAACAGGTTCCCTTGCACCTTTAAGAGAGCACATTTAGAATTGCAGTTGTCATGTTTCAATTCTGCTCAAAGTATTACTTTGCATTCTGAAACATGGAACGAGAAAACAGCTGTGGTCTCCTTTGAACTACTTGAAAATGTCTCACTGCAGTTGTGTAGTCACAAGATCATCTCCGTAGTGTCATGTGCTTCTGTGCACAGGTTGCAATTGCAGAAGACACACGAGACCTGATTTCCACAGACTCTGGGCACCAGCAGCTCTAACCCTTTTGAGGTGTGTAGTCGAAAGGTTAATGTATAATTTAGAGAATTACTTTTAAACAAAGGTCTTTGCCTGAGAGCTTGTTCATGCCTGGCTGCCACCAATGCTATTGACATCTTCTGTGAAATCTGTACAGTAGGGATGTCTATTACAGATTCGGATAAATATGTAACTGCCTGAAACAGGCTGTTACCGATTAATCCCATCCAGATTTTGCCTGCACAAGTTATTGTTGGAAAAACAGCTCCAGATGACATCACCTTTTGCACCGACAAACCCACTAATGACCACTAGGGGCATTTGGGAGTAGATATAGTGAGTTAGTGTGAGTGTCACTTTAACCTTTCCTGATCTCTCTTCTAAGCCCCCTCCCAGGTGGGATGTGCCCAGGAAGTTCCTGCTGGACTTCCTCCTTCTTCCTCACCTTTTTCCATTCCTAACTTCTCTCTCTGACCTTCAACATGTCTGGCCACCATACTGGTGGCAGCTAGCTAGTAAGGACTAGGGATAGGCCTTTCCTATCACAATGTACTTCTCAATAAAGTAGTTTATTTTAATCTAGAAACAATCTCCAAGGTGTTGATTACTAAACTATTGCTACTAACAATTCAAACTGTTTTTGGTTTTTTGACCATTACTAAAGTTCCAACAGTTATGGGTCCAGAGTTATGGATCCCCACCCCCTCCCCAGGCCCCTGGCATGTATGTACCAGCTTCAGAGGGCTTGTTTGAAACTCCGCAAGCCCGCCACTGTTGTGAGGGGGGCTCCCTGCAGGTTCCCTTGGTGCAGCATGCTCCAGAGCTCCCTACTCTGCAGCACACATGTGCAAAATGGCCGCTGGGGCTGTTTGTGCATGTGCAAAATGGCCGCTGCCTTTAACCAAAATGGTGGCAGTGTCATTTTTGCTGCCACACTTTTGGTTAAGGGTGGCAGCCATTTTTCACATGTGCGCTACAGAGCAGGGGGCTCAACAGTGCATTGTGGCAAGGGAGCCTGCTGGGAGACCCCCACAGCAGAGGCAGGACAGTGGAGCTTCAAACAAGTTCTCTGAGGCCAGTAATCACATCAGGGCCCTGGAGGGTGAGAAGGGGGGGGGGGATAGGTCCCTGGAGGGTAGGGGTGGGGGGTGGAGGTCAGACTCATATTCGGACTGGTTTCCCATTGACTTTAATGGGGAAATTTCCCATTGGGGTCAATCCCATGCCCTGTGCACACTGCATGGTATGCATGCACGTGTGCCCATTGCAGGGACATTGTGCCACATGCAAGCCATGCAGATCCCACATTCAGGAGGTTTGGGATCGTGGCCAGTGACTGCAGTGGTACCTGAATCCAAATCATAACAGATTCAAAACTTACAGATCTGAATCCATAATTCGATCCAAATGCTCATCCCTACTATGCAATAAAACTTGCATAGCTTGAATTTCTGGATAGGCTGAATAAATTTGTTTCCCCTAGCCCCAGGTCTATGGGGATGTATTACTTCTTGATCTAGCTAATTAGAATTATGAGCCCTGATAAGTTGGATTTTTAATGTATATAGAGTATACCTGCCAAGCTAAAAATCAGATCTGTAACTAGCCTATGGCCAATGTAGCCGTGGCCATGAGTGCATTTACATGAGGGGCAGCAGCCATGCTCCAGGGCAGCTTGAATCATCAGCTGTGTGACTGTCATGGCGTGGCTGCTTACCCTAGACTCCATTAGTGCTTAGCCAGTACTAATGGGTGGATATGGGGCCTTCCCGCAAGAGGCAGAGCTCCACCCCCTCCTCCCATTAGTACTGGCCAAGCACTCCTACTTAGTACTGGCTGGCAGAAGCAGTGAAGGGAGTCTGGGGCAGGCAGCCATGATGCAACAGACATACAGCTGGTGATTTAGCTGCCCTATGGTTGGTTGAAGCCCCTCATGTAAATGCAGCCATGGCCACTGCCACATTGGCCGTAGGTTAGTTACGGTTTTGCTCAAAATATCAGGATCTTTGAATGTATTAATGATTTTTTGGCAGCATGTGCCAAAAAGTAAGGGTGAGTCTGCATGTCAGGCAGGCTGGAGATGGGCATTAAGAAACATCAGTTCTCTCCAGCTCTCTGGACATGCAGGTTCACACAGACAGCCAGCCAGAACTATGTATGTATGTATGTATTAGGCATGTGCGAATGCAGTTCAGATGTTCGGAGTTTGGCCCGAACTTGGTCTGTTCGGACTTCCGAACCGAATGTCTGAACCAAACTCAATAACGGTCGAACAGTTCAGTCATGTTCAAGTGAGTTCGGATGAGTTCGGGGGCAGGAAAAACATGACTTTGGGTGGGAAAAACGTGACTGGAAGGGGGAGGCAGCTTAGGAGCAGACTTCCTGGCATCAGGGGTGGAGACCAGGGGTGGTCCCAGGGTCAAATGATACTGATACTGAAAAAAAAATCTTTGAATTCGGTATTAATTTTGGTATCAAAAGTGCTATTTTCGGATGTTCAGCTGACTTTGGCCGAACTGAACTCCGCCAAACCGAACAGCTGAACCCAAACTCGGGTTTCGAACTGAACGACCGAGCGTCCGAACATCCGAACCACGTTCTGTTCGCACATCCCGTGTGTGTGTGTGAGAGAGAGAGAAATCCTGTCAGTTCTGATTCTGGGAGTTTCAAGTGAACTGTAAGGGGAGCAAGTATCAGGATTCCTTGACTGCAGTCCACCCAAGACGCTGAGAGTAGGAAATGACAGGAACACTCACACACACAGCTCTGCTCTGGCTCTCTGCTTCAGAGGAGAGGGAAGGGGACTGGAGATGGAGAAACCTGATGCTAACTTCCTCAATCTCCAGACCCATTTTCTGAAGGCCTTGTCAAGTAAAATTTCTAAGACAAACGTTTTTACATGGTGTAACAGGTACCCCCCAATATGCAACCTCTAGGGAATTAGCTTGGGCCCGTTACAGAGACAGGGTATCCTTCTTACCCGTTGGTTGGGTCTTGTACCCCTTGATTTGGCCTTGGCCTCCACACACTTCTCCTACATTCAGGCCTAAAAACCCACCAATGAGGGCTTCTCCGTAAAAAGGTAGGTCCCTCTAAACAAAAGACAAAATCTAACAAAACATATAACCAAGAACAAGCACACCTTCATGCAGGTTCAGTTCCTCCAGCTGAGAGGCCTAGCACTCCTGGAAGCCTGGAATTCCAGTAATCCTTGCTACTCCTTTCTCAGGGCTTTCATTGGGGGTTCTGGCAGCCCAGAAGGCGGGAGAGGTGTTTCCTCTTGCCTGGTCTCCAGCAGACTGCAAAGAGGGCCTATTGTCAGTCCTCTTTTATAGGCCTTCTTCCTGAATCTGCTCCAGATTTAAAGGATCAGTGTCCTTTTTACCTCCCATAGGTTAGTTATGAGCTTTGAACCCCAATCTGGTGCCTTTTCTCTGGCCTTCTTCGCCATTTTGTGGCAGCACCCTGCCACACTTGGTCACAGAAATTCATCTTGAGCACACTTCTTAAGCACCCATACACCTAACATCTTTCCAGTCTGTGGAGTTGTGTTAATTTTCAAAGTGGCCTATGGGAGGGGAAAGGTCCCTGTTCCTCCCTTAAACCATGACATCAATTTTAAAAAGAAACAAATCTGTATGATTTCTTTCCCTGTCTTGTGATACTATGAACAGCAGTCACCAATAAAGCATTAGAATTTCCTTACAGTGAGATCCTCAAGTTTTTGAATTCTGTCCGTCACTAGCAGTTAGCGCCACTGTGAGTCCAACTAAAGTGAATGGACTCATCAGATTTAAGGGTAAACAATGGCAGTATTATTATAAATCATTAATACCACATTTTCAGTGTTCAAAATGCTTTACAATCCTTATAGAGTTCACCATCGCAGCAATGCTGTGAGGTAGGTCATTATTATCCTTATTTTACAGATCGGGAAATGAGACTGAAAGATAGTGGTTTGCCCAAGACCTTGATCTGCCCCGTGCCACAGCTTCCAGCCCACCTTCCCCCACAGCTTGATGGTGGCACATGCAGAAAGCCCTCTTGGTGAGTAACATTTAATTTGTTTTCACCCAAAAGATCACATTACACGGTAGAGGTCAGCATGCTAATTCTTGACCATAGCACTTAGTTGCCTAATGCTGTTGCCTAATGCTCTCATGTATGCTGGTCCTCAAAATCTGCTGGTCCTAGCAGTTGCCTAATGCTCTCATGTATGCTGGTCCTCAAAATGTAATTGAGGTGACCTGCTTGGATGCAAAGGAGTAGAGCTAGGTCAAACCTCTGTAGTAAAACAGAATTTGTCCCCGCACCCTGGAAAAAGACAAGTACAAATTTATGGAACTTAAAGGCCACACACTTTATTAACTGAAAGCTTACTGTCAGGAATGGGGGCATTCCACCTTCTGGGTCCTGTCTATAACTATAACAGCAAGAAAATACTAGGCAGCCTGATGTCCCTCAGTACCTCTGAACTTATTACAGCTGCTAGGTCACTCTCACCCCAGCTGCCCGGCTGGTCGGGGAGGCACGTTAACCTTTCATGACCCAAGCAGGAGAGGAGGTGATGGTCCCACCTGGAACCACCCCTGTCCTTGGGTATAGAGCTTAGGCCTCCTTCCTGGGCCTGGGTTGGAAGCTGGCCACTCCTGCTCTACCTTCAGTCATGGCCCCATCTCATAAAGAGATGACTTAACAACAGATAACTATACTAACCCTGCTAACTAACTCATGGGACCCCTTCAGAGTGCAACAAAGAAAAACAGTAAAAAATTATTAAGGTGAAAAAGGTGCGAGGAAGGTGAAAAACTGTCAGACCCATATGCCAATCAAGCCTGGCAGAAAAAAATTCCTTCACGGTCCCCTTGATGGGTGACCAGTATTAGACCTGCAGTGTCACGAGGGTGGGTGGGTGGGGGCACCATCCTCTGCGTCCTCAGCATGACTGGATCTTCATCCTCCACTCCATGAAATGGTGCACGCAGGATACCACCTCACAAGATCCTACTTCATGCCACAGGGCTCGTTGCCTAGAAACAGCCCAGGACCTGCGGCCAGACCTCAGCTTGTCTCCTCCCTCTGATTGAGGGTGAGACAATCCCCTCCACCCTCTAGGCCATGGCATAAGCAGGGGAAGCTGGGCGAATGGAATTTGCTCAGGAGGGGGGTGGGGGATCTGATGAGCATAGTACCAAAGGTTTTGTTGAGATTTTGTTGTGTTTTCCTAACAGTTGATAAGTTTCAAAATAGCAAAAGATCTGGAACTTGAGATGTCAATATTCAGAATTCCCAATGAACACTGGGATACTTCATTTGCATATTTTCTTTGGGCTTTTCTGTTTCCCCCCAGTCTTTTTGGTTCAGATATTTGGTTATCCAATTAAATAACTGAACACAAATGACCCCAAACTCCTGGAAAAACTGGGTTTTTAATTAACATGTAAACTATTTTTGGTGGAACTATTCATTCAGACATTTGGAGTGATAGCCAAAAATACAAATAATTGGTTTCAGCACTAGCAATATGGGTGTTGTCAAGAAAGGAAAATCTAGCACCCTCAGAGGTTTCATTTGGATATCTTCAGTTCTTGCTCTAAGATTGTCTTCCTGGAGCAGGTGTGACATTGGGTGTAACCATATGAGACATTTCCCCCCCCCCTCCACATTAGTCCCCTTTTGTCCTGGATTCACCCGTCTGTCCGAATGGTGGCCAACAAATATTTGCCTCAGGGCAGCGCCGCACGGTGTTATCCCCAGGAATGGGGAGCATGCCGTAAAGATTAACCCAGCCCAAACCAGATCAATGGGCAACCATGGGGCCAGGTCTCATTTTTTAGGATCTCCCATAGTCCTCGGTCTGCAAGCACCACACAGGCACAGCTAGTGCACCCTCTCAAATGAGAAGGGAGTGCAGACGTCCCCCAGGCTATCAAGGGTGCAATCTGCACTCCCCTCTCCCAGCTGGCTGTCAGCTGAGAGGGGAGCACTAGTGCTCACTCCGAGGGAAAGGGGAGTCATGGCCAGGGAAGGCTTCTTCCCTGGCTGTGACCCTCCCCCCTTTCCACGCCCACTGCTTTCCTTTCCTGGCAACAGATCTTCTGTAGTAACTGGACACAGTAGATGTTGGCTTTTTGACAACATCAAAACATTTAGATTAAATATCAGATCCCAGCTCAACAAAGTATATTCATTTATGTTGAACTTGAAAAACTTGAGTAGTGCCATTGATAAGCAAGTTCCCATGTCCTGAAAGTTAGGAACATACTTAAATATCTTGCTGAGTCAAATCAAATGAAATTTATTCCAAATGCATGACCATAGGTCTTAGTATATACACATAAAAGAAACAATAGTTGAATAATAAAGATGAAAAATATAAAATAATACATAAATTTAAAAAAATTAAACTCATACAGAAGGAGTCAGAATATACATCAGCCTATTCCAGGCCTCACTCCTTAAGATATTTGGCTCTAATAATATGAGCATTTGCCAAAAATGTGGCAACAGAAAATGTTATATTGGGAGTACTATCAGCCACTAAAAAAGATACATTAACCCCCTGTGATCTACCTAGTAAACATCTTAAAAGAGGACAGATTAATTGTTCTCTAATGTCACCCTATAGTCCACAGACCAGTAAGACATGGGTGACTGTCTCAACCTTGCCCGAACCACAGAGGCAGAATCTAGTGATGTGCAAACATGGTTCGGAAGTTCGGACCAAACTCGAATAGTTCGGTTGACCGAACCGAGCTTTTGAACTGAACTCAAATTTGACTGAACTGTTCGGTCAAATCCAAACCAGATCAGAAGGCCAAAAAAACCAGTTTTGAATCTACGAACTCGCTTCAGAAGTTCGGAATTCAACTGAACTTGAATAGTTCAGTTGACCAAACCGAACTTTTGAACAGAACTCGATTTTCGAACTGAACCGAATTTCCGAATTCGGTTCTGTTTGCACATCCCTAGCAGACTCTTAAGTGGAATGGTACACCCTTATATAGGCCTTCCAAAAGGGCCGAGGGAAGTACATTTAACCTTGCCCTAAAGAACATAGCTCTTTGTATAGGAGAAAGGAGACTGACCAGATATATTGCATTAGACCTCCCAGCTGGCATTATAGGTAAATAATAGCCAGTAAGTAATCTTGCCTCCCGTATTCTGGACATATTGTCCTGTTGTTCAATATCAGCAAGACACTGGGGGTGATTTCAGATGTGACGGGGCGCTAGTCACCCCGGCACGGAATCACCACGGGGATTCCCCACCGGAATGACACCGGCACGTCCAACAGATGTGCCGGCTGATCGTGGCGGGGAATCGGGGAGGGGGCAGGGCTGGGTGGCACAACATGTGGCCGCACGGCCACGGCCCCCCCCACTCCCTTGCCGCCCTCTGGGGAGATGGGCGGGCACTGCAGCCAATGCGGCCGCAGCGGCCGCCCGAATTGACCACGGCCCAGAATCCCACCATGGCTTCTGGGCCATGGTATCCATCCAGACGGGATGGGCCCCTTCATCAAGGCAGGGAATCACATTCACCACACAATCGGGGCCAGCCCCGCCGGTTCCGCCGATCGCGTGGTGAATGTGATTCCCCACCGTTATTGACGGGGGTGAACATCTGGGGGGAACTTCCATTCCCCCTTCAGACGTGACGAGACCTTTCTCACCCAGTGGGAATCCACCGTGGTTGAGCGTGATCTTGTCACATCTGAAAATACCCTGGAAAAGCTCCACTCTGGCCTTTGCATATCCCTGTATTGCCAAATAAGGGATAGAAAACTCCATTTGTTGGATCTTATTCTGGATTTTATTTATCCAACCGCTGGCAAAATTATCAAAGAAGATCAGTGACAAAAGGGCTTCCAGATTTTAAAAGGGTAGTCTGAGCCAATAATTCAGAGCTGCACGCCATGCCGAGTATGTCAGCAAGATTCTACCTGTCTCCCTTCTTAATGCTGCATTTAAAATACCTGGCGGCAGCCTCAACAATCTTCTCAAAAACTTAGACTGAACCTTTTCAATATCTGAGGTTTTATCTAAGCCCCAAAGATGTGCTCCATAAAGCAACCGACCCTCTATTTTGGCAGTAAAAACTGTAATTGCTGGAATGACCAGTTGAGCATTTTGTGCATAAAAGCAACAATTAGTTGCAAAAGCACCCTTGCTGGCTTGTTCAATTGCTGAATTTGCTTGCACTGTCCATGATCCTTTTGACTGAAAAACTATCCCTAGATAGCAGAAAGAAAAAACCTGTTCTGTCTTTTTCCCATCAATAACCCAGGTATGGTTATTCTGCTGTTTAGAGAAAATTATCATTTTAGTTTTATCGTAATTAAAGACTAGCCCTTCAGACTGGTAATGGGCAGCACACCATTCTATAGTGCATCTCATTCCAACCAAGGTCCTTGACATTAGTGCAGAATCATCTGCATATGATAGACATGATAAATGTCTATAACCCAACTTGGGAGGATGATTTTCTATCCATGGTACAGCAGTAATCATATTGTTTATATAAAAATTAAATAATGCCAGGGCCAGAATACATCCCTGCCTGAGTCCAGAACAGGATCTAATAGGGTCTGTCAAGGGGTCCTGCTGATCTAACTTGACTCGGCGAGTTGTGTCATTATAGAGTCCTCTCATGAGAAACAAGAGACGTCTATCAATTTTAGTTTCTCCCAGTTTGATCCATAGCTTTGACCTAGGTATAAAATCGAATGCAGATTTTAAATCTAAGAACAAATCATACAATTTATTATTGGATTGGATATACTTATTTATTAGATGCAAGAGAATAAATCTGTGGTCCAGGGAGCAGAGTGACCATTCCTGAACCCTGCTTGTTCATCAGAAAGTATTCTCCTCAGTCAACCATTTTTCTAATTTAATTAAAAGGTGCTTAGCATATAATTTACCAATAATATTTAGAAAACTAATAGGTCTGTAGTTACTTGGTTCCCTATTTCCTTTGTAATAGATGTGTACTACTATGGCTACTTTCCAACCTTCTGGCATTTTCCCTGTCATGTCAATATAAGAAAACAGGGAAGCCCAAAGTGGAACCCACCACAATATATGCTCCCTCAGATGTTCTAGAGGAATCAAGTCTTCTCCAGGTGCTTTACCTGGCTTAAGATGGTCTATGAGATCCCTTATTTTATCATGCGTAATTTGAGGCCATGTTGGAAATCCTACCAGGGGAAGAGAGTCCCCAAAGTCTATTGTCACCTGCTTAAAAATAAGGTCAAAGTACAATTCCCATGAAGTTTTGGGAATGTAGTGTGCCAGCTTCTTACATCTTCCCATTACATCGTTCACCATCCACCAAAAACCAGCACTATCTTTTCCCTCTGCTTTAACAGCGAGTTCCCTCCAGAAGGCTTCAGCATAAGAAACCTTTTTATTACGAATAAGTTTCCTATAGGCTCTTTTTAACTCATAGAATTCCCTTGGGACCTTCGCAAGGTTGGAACGCCTATAAGCTAAATAAATTCTGGTTATTTCTGTTTTCATACAAGAACACTCTCTGTCAAACCAGCCAGGCTCATACCTATGAGTACGGACCTTATTAACCTTCAGGATCTGTTTAAGACTAAGTAATATACATGCAAACACCATAATTAGATCTTCATCGTTGGTACCAGCAATACATGATTCCCATAGGAAAGAAATATTGGGGAGTGTAAAAAAATCTTCAGCTTGTGTATTCATGGCCATATTCCATTTTGGGTGAGTATATTTATCCAATATACTCTGGTTGACAAGTGGAGTATATCTAACAGCAGTTCTAACCACTGAGCACACTTGCAGTCATAAGGACAAAGGTTGGTGGTCAATTAGTTGGTGCAGAGCTACAGCAAAATCCACCACTTGAGGATTCAGACCCGGGGAAAGAATAAAATAATCAATTACACTCCCCCCTTTATCTGATAAGTATGTCAATTCCCCATATATATCTCCCTTAGTGGTCCCATTTAGAATTTGAAGATTTAAATGACAGAGCATCTTTAGAAAAGCCATACCAACTGCATTTGTACCTGCATCTTTAGAGCATCTGTCAGCGAACCAGTTGGTCTCCTGGTCCATCCTACATTTACAAGATTTGTACAGAACCTCAATATCATTGCCAATTCTGGCATTAAAGTCTCCAGTCAAAATCAGATGGACCTCGGAAATTGTAGCAAAAAGCCAGCAATGTAGTCCTCCAACTGCTGCCAAAAGTCAGCACTATAACCCTTTGAGAAGTAGGCGGGAGATAAACTGTAATTAGTATATACCTGAGATACTGCTGGGACAGTAAAAGACCTACAACAGTTGGTGAACAACCTTGCAAAGGGGTAATTTCAAAGTCCAAAGAATTGGAAACAAAGCACACCAATCCCCCCCATAAGTCGGCCTTTAGTATTTGATGATGTTGCAGGCACATGGAAGGTGAATAACCATTAAGTTCAATAGGACCACTAGCCCACGTTTCCTGAAGCAAGATAATATCAAATTGACTCAGAAAATAAAAAAATACATGGTCAGTCTCTTCCTCCTTCCCCCCAGCTATGTTCCATGAGCAAAAAGTCAAAGAATCTCCTCCCCGAAATGCCGAATTTCAGGCCGAAGAGTGATTTAAGGATGGATCCATATTGTCCACCTGAGGCACAGCAGAATTCTCCCTTTGAACCACATCACCCAGCATTGGTGTAATCAAAAGATTTTGCCCCTCCCATAGATGTTATTTCAATACTCATCTTTGGAGTCCCATCGCTGACAATGTCCCTGAGGAGTTCAGAGCTGCCCACATCATTATCAGAAGACACAGTGCCCACACAGCCATCAACCTTGCTCAGTTCTAGAGTCAGAGAGCCCCCATCCTGAATCATAGGGAGGGTAGTATGAACCAAACCACCCTTCTCAATCTCCACTAAAGCTGTGTTCGAGGATGGCAAAGCCACTATCCAGATCTGAGCCCCGAGCCACCCCCACCTCCCACACTTTAATAGGAGAGCAGAAAGGTCTCTGAGCCCGGTTTACAGCTCCCTGCCTCCTTCAAGGGACATAACATTGAGTGAAAATCATCTACCAAGAGATTACGGTCATGGGTCTTTTGAGCTTCCTCTAAGTATTGTACCTCTTTACATAAGGGCAATATTTGACTAGTGTCTACTGTGCATACTTCGTTGGCCAGGGACCCCTGAAGCTTGGCCAAATTAGGAATAAATGTATCCTGTAACATCTCTCCCTGCATTCCCAAAACTACTGGAGAACCAAGGCTAGTTTGCTGAGTAACAGTCTTTGTACCCTTCTTAATTGATACCAAATGTTTATAAAGGTTGGACATTCTACTTAGAATGTTATGCTGCCCATCTAATGGGAGATTCCCATATGCCTTTAGCCTATCCATTTCCTCTGGCAGCAGGTTCATCTGGCCCCTTTCCTCACCCCGAATCTCCATTTTATCAGGGGAAGAAAAGTCAAATGCCCCAGGATTCAGGTTTCCCATACCTGAGATCTGGGGGGCCTGTGAGCCTGATGTTACAACATGCCGGGTGGCAGATAAGGGATGTCTTGGAGGGCAAAATGTTAGGTCGGAAATCAGATCAGAAAAAGATTTCCCTTTTACCATTTCTTGATTAGCTTGGGAAAGTGGCCCAACCTGATACAACTCTCTAGAAAATACCCTATGGGGGAAAATAGCCCTACTGTTCAGCAACTCAACATGGTTCATAATCACAGATACAAACTGGGAGGAGGCAAATTGTACCACAAGGCACCACCTTCCTCTCACGTAAATTATATGATCAGTTTTTGTAATAGTGTGACTTGTGATCGGTATCTTCAGAAGAAGTCTCATATTTTCTGCCACTTCACGGGTGGTAGACCAAAATGGTAACCTCCCATTAGGAAGAGGCATTATTGTGAAAGCTACACAATCATTCACAATCCTATATTGGGCTAAATAATCTACCAGAGGGGTTGCACAAAAGGCAGAGAAAAAGTAATCTTCCTATAGCTGATCATTTCCATACCCAATTTGTCTACAGTAATTGTTTGTTGCCTTATTGTTGTAGAGCTTGCAGGAAGATGTCCTCAAGGGATGTTGATCAGAGGTACCAGGGGCTACAGTTGAAATAAAATGGTCTATTCTCAAATTTAATAAAATCCGTTGGTTGAACAAAAATTTCACTGTGTGAGCTGTTATAAGAACATGAACAGCCCATGGAGCAGCTGGAGCAAAGTCATCAGGATCCACATAACCTTCCCTCTTAGGCACAGATGGAGTGTTCAAATCATCTCCAAAAGGGCTGACAAAATAAGGTCCAGTGGCAAAATCCAAGTTCTCCTTCCCCTTACTTTTCACCAAACCAGAGGCAGAGATGTCGCTGCCCCTTCCAGATGGGCAAGAAGAATTGACTAGACCAGTAGTCACCTATCTATGACAGAGGACCAAATTAATTAGATAATGAGACAGCAAAATTCCCCTTTGTAGTCTTTCGATTATTTACACCAGGGGCCAAAAAGCCATCAATCTGCCTTTGTTTAGAAGGGGGTGACACTAAAAAAAGCTGTAGTAAATGATCATTTTGACTTAAGAGGAATTCTGGAATTATTTGTTAAGCCTCCAACAGAAACAACCTCTCCCCCCCCCCCAACAACAACAACAACAACAACAACAAAAAGACTAAACACCTAAAAAATATATGTTTGCTCTTTGCAGAGCTGGCTATGACAAAGCTTCACTCCTGAAGGGTACATGCCTAGCTCATTAGAGAGCTGGCTGTGGCAAAGCTTGGCTCCTGAGGAATATATGCCTAGCTCTTTACAGAGCTGGCTCTGGCTATGTTTGGCTCCTGGAGGATAATGCCTAGCTCTTTGCAGAGCAGGGTGTGGCTTAGTTCCTGAAAAATATGTATCTTGCTCTTAACCAAGCACATTATAACATAAATGGTTTTTTAAAAAAAATAATTAAAAAGGGATAGGCCAACCATCACAGGGCTGTCGCCTAAGGCCGCGCGCACAAGGGTGCACCCTTGCACCCGCAAGGCGTGACGCACTACAGCATGCACCTACGGCACAGCTGCAGGTGCTGGGCTCGCCTATCAACTCCTGAGTAGGGCTGATGCGAAATCAGCTGTTACCGCTCCGCGATTCCATTCCTAAACCTCGGCATCCCTGTTTGCGCCTCGCATAATTTCGTGCG
>QEPC01007287.1:1072971-1093855 GCA_003113815.1 Sphenodon punctatus
AAAATGAATTTTATTGTGTTTTTATGCTGTAAGTCGCCCCGAGATGCCGTAGGCATGAGGAGGCGGCTTACAAATATTTATAAATAAATAAATAAATAAATAAATAAAATAAATGTTTATCAATTTTTTTAAATGGCTTTAAAAATTGAGACTCTGCTGTCAAAGCCTTTATAAAGCAAGGGGCATTTCAAAGAAAGAAAATGTATTAATAAAGATGACTGAATGCAAACAGAAATTTTAGATATGAGCTGCAAGAAGAGATAAAAGCGGAGTTGAATTCCACAGGCAGCCTTTGACATTTATAAGCCTATATTTTCCAGGATGAATTACCAGTTGGAATGAAACTCCGGGAATGGTTGGTGAGGAATTTATGATGTTTCTTAATGACAGTAGGTGTTAATGAATTGGGGAAGCAAACACTAGGCTACAGTGGTAGTCACTTTGTAATTGAAAGATTCACAGTATGAATGTTTGATTATATTTGTGAAGTCATTTACACATCAGACAGTGCTATTATATTTAAGATACTTTAATGGCTTTGTTTTTGTTGTTTTCATCATCTATTTCACTTGCAATAGATCAATTTGAGGTAATTCATTTTCTCCATGTTCTGAGCTAGATAACAGATCCTGAACCCAGCAGGTGACAGATTAAATTCACAGACATTTCAGTCACATTTAAGGCATACGGCTAACACCTATAGCAGATCACTGAAGCGGGAAAAAAGCAGTTTCTACATAATTCTGTTTCCATGTCAAAATGCAACAGAATTTTTTCTCCCTTTACTTAAGACCACTTATGAATATTCCCTGCTCTGTCATGTAACATTATAACACACAGCATCCGGCACCTGTAGGTAATTAATCGAGGTTAGAAATGGTAAGTACTGTTTAGAATTGTTGATCCATCTCCTTTAGACGCAGTAATGTATATTCCCCTGGCAGACTACGCGTTAGATGCAAGTCTTTCACTTAACAAGGTCAATATGCATTGCTTCACAATGTACCGCCCCAATATCTTTACAAACAACTGATATATAATGGAAAGAAGTGTCTTTCTTTCTATTTTGGCTCTGAGAATATTCAACCAGACTAAAGTCACTCCAGGGCTCACTTCTCTTTTAGTTTGTGAGTCATATATAACACTCACTGCTAAGCAGAAGTGAAACCTTCAGCACTATTTCCTCAGGCCAGACTAATTTTTGTTTGTTTGTGGGACATGTTTTCTTTCTCAAGCCCAACTAGGTTATGTTTGGTCTGGTAGAAGTAACCTTTTAAATTGAAGTAGCACGAGAGAAGGCAGTGAAGCATGTTTTTAGCATTGGTCAGTAATATTAAGCAGCAAACGAATTACATTTATTCACTAGTTTGATTCTACAGGGTGAGTGACTCACTGGGATACTCTGTAGTACCATATAGTTTCTATTTCCATCCTTGATTTAGTGTACCCCAACTCCATATATCAAGTCAATGGGAGGTAGCCATTTTTAGATAGTCAATTTTTTTCTAGAGAAGAGCCAGACATTAAAATTTATCTCATAGGTTTGCAAAAACTTACTCTTAGCATGTCAACTTGTTAAGGTGTCTAAAGTTGTGGGTTTTTTTTGCCACTACCTCTAACTTTAGTTTGTCAGTCTCCTTTCCTCTCTCCCCCTTTTACTAAGTGCAGCCTGTATTCATTTGAATGTGTCATTGTTTTTGAAGCCTTTTTTATGCCACAAGAAAGTCTTCACTGCAGAGTAGGGCTGTAACTCAGTCTTCAGAGAGCTTTGGAAATCGCCGAAGATTACGGTATTTGGTTTGGAAAGCTCGAAGTCTAAAGCTCCAAAGACCAAGGCTGTTGTTCGGAAAACTTCAGAAACTGCTGCACGCGTGGGGGACTGGTGGACAGCTGATCTTCTTCTGGAAATGAAACTTAGTGCCATATTGGGTAGGAGGGGGGTATGGGATGGAACAGTTGAGTGATGGTAATCCAGATGGCAAGTTTTGATTGACTGGCCAAGCTAGATGGCAAGCTTTTTATTGGCTGGCAGGGCAAAATAAAAGTGACTGTAGCCATTTTGTCCATTCTCTTTGGGGATTTTGACTGTGTGCTACATGGGCTTGCTGACTTTTGGTGGGATTTATTTCTCCATGCAGTTGAAAACTGTTTTGTGGGATTGTTGTATTCTTCTTGAGCGAATATCCCTTGCTAGCCTGCATTTTTGTGCACTGCTTGGTTGGTGTAATGACTAAAGTGGGTACACTCAGTGCTGATGGTGGGTCATGCTGTGGGTACACTACTGGTTTTAAAAAATTTATTATTATTATTATTATTTTATTTCTGCATGCAGTTGCACTTTTGTGAGGTTATCTTCTGGAGCAACTGTCCCACTCTTGCTAGCCTGCTTTTCTAGGTAGTGCTTTGACTGTGGGTTCAAGAACTGCTTTTCTGGGTAGTGCTTTTCTGGGTAGTACTTTGGGTGTGGGTTCAAGAACTTTGCAACAACTTTCTGAAGTTTTCCAAAGTTTTTCAAGTTCCGGAATTCCGAGTCCAAATTCCAAAATATCAGAAACAGCGCCGAAGGGCCCCTGAGTACTCGGGCCAATTCCTGGAACTTCAGTATTTGGCCTGGGTACTCTGAAGTACTATTCGTTACAGCCCTACTACAGATTAACATTTTATAGAGTCAACAGTCTATTTAAAATAAATATTATATGTATTTTCCCTGTGGAATAGGGCAGAGTCCCTGTGGGCTGTTGGCCCTTTAAGAGAGGTTGAGTGGGTCCCAAAGCCACACCCACTCAGCACTTAAGCCTGGAAGCAGGAAGTGAAGAGGCAGTCTCTGCCTGGGAGTTGAAGGAGCAACAGCGTCCTGGAAGAAGCCTAGGAGCTGCTGGCCACTCTACGCTATCCAATGTGCTGAGGACCTGAGTGGACCCAGGTAGTGGGGAAAGTTATGCCCTGGAGTGTGCCTTCTGTCTGGAGGAAGACTTGACCAGAGCCTGGGGTTTGAGGCCTGGCTGTATGGACTTTGGGGAGTTGATGTTGAGTTGCTCCTGTACCTGGGAGAGACTGTGCTGGGTCTGCAGGGTGGAGGCAGACAAGTTGGGATTGTGGATAGTTACTGTGGGCTGCGCTGTGGATGTATAATAAACTGCTACAGCTAATTCCTATTGTATGTTGCTACTCTGGGGCTCTGATCATGACACCACTCACCACACAAAACCACAAAGATGTTACACCCTGTCATTCAGATACAGACTGTGGGGCTCAAGGGGGAAGAGCTACGAACCCCACTGGAAGGAGGGATGGATGGGTAGGAACAGGGAGGTCCAGCCAGCCCCTGCCCGGGGCCTGCCTTGGAGGGAAAAGGCATTGCCTGGAAAAAGGATCCCTCAGGGTCTTATACGGCGGTATTGGAGGAACTAGTCACTCCCCGCCAAGCTCATAACCGGGATGCAGGCCAAGCCGATTCCTAACCAGGGAATGCCCCTCTGTTGCAGAAGCCACACACACGGAACCTGGGGTCCTGAAGGAAGTAACGGGGAGACGTGGGGGTCACCCATGCTGGGCACCCCAGGAGGGGGGGGAAACAAGGAGGGGGGACTCTTTGCACACAGAGGCTCCTAGGGCACCACGTGAAGGAAAGGGGGAAAGGATGCAAACACTTACAATTATCCACAGGGCTCACTCACTCGCACAGTCTTACTCTCTCTCACTCGACGTCGCTTTCAGAATCAGGCAGGGGGGAGCAACTCAGTCACAAAGGAACGCAAGGGCCGGTCTCACAAAGACTAAGCTCTGATCACCAGCACAGGAGCGTGGTTTGCTCCTTCCTTATAAAGGCTGAGCCGACGTCTGCCCCCGCAGGCGTGCTGAATGGCGCAATGGCATCTGGGGGGTGGTGGATGACGCCTGGACATTGTAAGGAGGCATGGTTGGCCCCGTGGCTTCCCCTGCATCTTCTTGTGATGCTTCGAGAGGTGGGGATTCCGGGAGCAGCGGTGACCTTGGCCCCGAGGAGGCTGTGGGTGAGGGAACCCCCGGTGGGGTTACTGGCTCTGGGAGTCAGAGCGCGGCGGGATTGTGTGACTGGAGCCGGGGTCCCCCTTCTTCCTGTGGGCTGTGAGGGCCTGC
Organism: Sphenodon punctatus; assembly: GCA_003113815.1. NCBI lineage: Eukaryota > Metazoa > Chordata > Lepidosauria > Sphenodontia > Sphenodontidae > Sphenodon > Sphenodon punctatus. Next base: position 1,077,091 of record QEPC01007287.1, read on the forward strand.
CGGCCTTCCGCTGGGGTGCGTGGTTCCTCGATCCCCATCTCCTCAGGCCCCTGGGCCTGACACAGTCTAATTTGGCAATTATATAGATTGTCGTATAGGGACTGAATTTAATTGCTGTCCCTCTGATTGACAGAAAATTGTGCGGCCTTAATTCTTCTACAAGTATAATCTATAAGAGATGACTGAATAGTAATATTAACACATCAAAGTTATGGTTTGCATTGATCAAAGGGAGTAAGTTTTTAGTTTTCACCATAATTTCAGAATAGATAAAAATCATTTAGTTATTAATATAGGGGTGTGTGTGTGTGTGTGTATACACACACACACACACACACACACAAAATACAAATACTTTTTTTTCCTTTTTCTTTTTCCAGAACCCTCCAGTTTTCCCTATATTTTGATATGCAGGTTTAGTTTATTCAATGTATCTGATACTTTTTCTTATACACCCAATAATGTTTTAGGAAACTTACTACAGTGAGAAGAAATTGCTTTGTTCAGTCTTTATGTGAGTTTAATGTTAACAAGATAACCTTCCACCTTGGCCTATAAGGAATGGTCTACAGCAACTGCATACGTTTCTTTTTTGGGGTTTCAGTTGTCTAAAGTGTTTAGTATTAAAGAGAAACCTTTTATCACAGAGGGCTACATGGTTTCCAGAAAAGTAGTGGTTGTATTTGTATTGCATGTGCTTACTCTTCAGGTGATATTTATCTAAAGAATTTAGTTTTAAAGAGAAACATTGCACAAGACAAGTCTACAAATCATTATACAATTCACAACTGAAGTGCTGTATTTTTGAGTTCTTGCTGGATTTTCTAAGAGTTTCAAATGAATATTCTGAAAATTGCTTAATATGGATGTTTCGTGGTTGTCATTTTTTCTTAGATGTAGTATTTATTGGAGATGTTTCATTTTAACCATGGGATGTAAAGTCCTCTTTCTTGAAATTATAGTTTTAATGATGTGAGGTATGTTAATCATGTACTGAAAACTAGTCATTGATATATTTTTGTTGATACATTTGTATGATGTGAAAGAACTGCTCCTTTGCATACAGAACAAAAAGAGATGCTTACAGCAGTCACAATTTTAACGTTAATATCTACATTGAGATTTGTTGTTCCATTTTCCTTATATTTATTTATTTATTAAACTTATACCGCATCCTTTCCCAAAGGCTCAGGGCACCCTTACAATAATATAAGGACTTCATTATTTCTATTTAAGAAGTGAAAGTCGGGGGGGGGGTGCATGCGCGAGCAACCAGAGCAGAAGCAGAGAGACAGCGCTCCCCGGGAACGACCCAAAATTAAAAAAAACAAACCTTGAAAACCAGCCAAACTGCAGACCAGACTGCAACTCAACAAACAGACGATGGGTATTTTCAGACATCATGATCCCACGCTCAACCACACTGAATACTCACATGGTGAGCAAGGGACCGTAACGTCTGATGGGGGGAATGGAAGTTCCCCCCCAGATGTTCACCCCCGTCAATCACGGTGGGAAATCACATTCACTGCGCGATCGGTGGAACTGGCGGGGCCGGCCTCAATTGCATGGTGAACGCGATTCCCCACAGTAACGAAGGGGCCTGTTCCGTCTGGATGGCTACCACGACCCAGAATCCGCAGTGGGATTCCAGGCTGTGGTCAATTTTGGCGGGTGCTGCGGTTGCATTGGCAGTGGCGCCTGCCTGTCTCCCCAGAGAACGGGCGGCGAGGGAGCATGGGGGGGCGGGCCCATGCGGTCGCACGTTGTGCCATGTAGCCCCGCCCCTTCCTGATTCCCCACCGGGATCAGCCGGCACGTCTGTTGGACATGCCGGTTTGATCCCGGTGGGGGATCAAAGGGTGATTCTGTGATGGGGCCAATACAGGCCCCGTCACATCTGAAAATACCTGATGTTTGAAGCTGCTAAAAGAGAGAGAGAGAGAGAGAAAAAACCCCACTATGAAGGACTTTTGTGAGGTTCTGAACCCACTCCCTCCTCTGAGCGTAGAGGAGGAGGAGCGGGACAAAATGGCACAGGAAGTAGAAAAGGTAAAAAGAGACACCCTGAAGACCTCTCAGAAATCCTCCAAATATTAACAACGGAATTCAAGAGAGCCAAGAGAGACAGAGAAAAAATTAGGGAAGATATGAAAGAAATAAAATCTACAATTGCCTCCCATACAAAAAAAATGGAGGAGCTGGAAACCCGAGTTACTGAAACGGAGCAAAGGATCTGCAGCATGGAGGAACACACTCTAAACACAGAAGCCAGAGTACTGAAAGTGGAAAATAAGATGGACTCCCTCCAGGCGCACTGTGAAGATTTGGAAAATAGACTATGGAGATCCAACCTGAGGATCACAGGAGTGCTGGAGGGAGCCAAATTATCAGATGCAAGAAAGTTTATGGGGGAACTTCTACAAACTTTATTTCCAAACCTGCAGGAACTACAGGGAGCGATTATAGAAAGAGCTCACAGAACCTTAAAACCAAAACCCAAGAAGGGAAACAAGCTGAGAACAATAATATTGAAACTCCTGAACTTCTGCACCAAAGAGGCAGTGCTAAGTGCAGCGAGAAAAGAAGGCAACAACCTGACCTGACAAGGACACTCACTGCATATCCAGATCTGACCCCCGAGACAATGGAAAAAAGATGAGTTTGGAGCAAATACTATGGCAACTTCGGTGTTGCGAAGAAGGCTCTTCTTCGCAACACCGGAAGAACTAGAAATCTTTTTGAAAACAACCCTTAAACAAAGCTTCACTGTGACCCCAGCAAGCACACAGACTCATAGAAAGAACAAGGAAAAATAAAGGAGAAGGAGGAGGGGAAAGAGAAGGAAGTATAATTAACCTCTGTTATAATAATGGTTGTAAAGGGGCTGGATAATAAGAGGGGGGAAAAGCGACAAGGGCTAAATAAGGGTCGAACACAGGGAAGGGAGTACTGTTACCACCAAAGTTCCATGTTTAAAGCACACACCCCCCAGACTGAATTAAGCAGAAAACTATTTCTAACATTGTATAGTAGTTTGATAATAGGTTATATGTTGAATTATGGTTTGTGTTTTGATGTTGATAAGGGGGACCGAGGCTTAGGATCCCCCCCTTTTTTATTAGTACATCAGCTGAACTTGGTGCCAAAAATCAGGTGGCATATAGAGGAATTTGGGAGGGGGAGAGAAAGTAGGGAGTATAAAATAAATCCCAACGCCCAGCTAACAGTTTTGTTTAAAGGGACAACAATATCTAAGTTTCTTTTGCCCAGCAAAGGATGCAACTTTAAGTGCCCAGATCACCTGATCAGGCTCTCCGAGGAGCAGTTGTCCAAATGTCCAAATTGGGGAATAGTGTGCTGCACTCACATAACAGTTTTATTTAAAAAGGAAATGGTGCCTAAATTTTTTCATGAGCCTATAGAGTGCAGCGCACAAGGCCCTATGCAAGATAAAAGGGAACACATTAAGACAAAAACATGCAGAAATGAGGTGCTCAAAAACCAATTGAACTATCACCTCCCCCTAAGAAAAAGAGTGGTTGTGTTTGAAGAGGTAGGGGGGCCTTGTTTTTTTTCTGATACTGAAAGAAATTAATACAAAAATCTCCAGAAAAGTTATAGAGGGAGTGATGAAAAGTATTTGGTATGAGGTGCCTAAACTTTCTCCCCCTATGCTACAAAGAGGAAATACAGCCCCAGCTGTAAGTACGAAATATACCAGGGAAAACCCACATCACAAAAAAGTTTTGCATCAAAGAGCAAAGCTATTTAGAGGTATTTACATATCTTTTGTTGCCAGCCAAGGGTACAAGATAAACCCCAAAGCTCATCTAACAGTTTTGTTCAAAAGGACAAAGGTGCCTAAGTCTTTTCTGTCCAACAAAAGAGGCAACTTAAAGTGCCTAGATCACCTGCCCAAGTTTTCTGAGGAACTGCTGTTTGAGGAGCCGCTGTCTGGGCACCCACACTGTCTAAATGGGGAGGCAAGGTGCTGCACTCGCATAACAGTTTTGTTTAAAAAAGGCAACGGTGCCTAAGTTTTTTTATGAGCCTATAGAGTGCAGCACACAAGGTCCTATGCAAGACAAAAGTGAATGCAACAAGACAATAAGGTACAAGACCTGGGTGTTCAAAAACAATGTAATTATTACCTCCCTCCAAGAAAAATAACAGTTTTGTTTAAAGAGGTAGCAGTGCCTAGGTTTTTCTTGATACTGAAAAAATACAACACAGAAAATTCTAGACAAGCCCCAAAAGTAAAACAAACACTACCCTTTAAATGAACAAGGTACAAAATTAAACAACAAAATTAATAATATGAAGCTACTATCATTCAATGTAAGAGGCTTGAACCACCCTATCAAAAGGAATAGAGACTCACATATAATCCAATCTAGTAACCCCAACTTATTTTTTTTACAAGAAACTCATTTATTAAAGGCAGATACACATAGATTTAAAGGCAAAAAAATAGGAAAAACGTACTAGTTGTGCAGGGAAGAAAGAAGCAGGAGTAGGATATGAATTTTAGAGGGTACAAAGCTCACATTGGAAAAGAAAAAACAGGACAATGAAGGAAGATACTTACTACTAAGGGGTAAAATAAATGCCCAGGTTTTACCCTAATTAATGTTTACGCCCCTAATGAAGGGACCTTAACTTTTTTCAAGAAAATACTCAAAGACTTAAAAATTGAAATGCAGGGCATGGTGATCCTGGCGGGTGATTTTAACTTAGCTCTAATGGAATTAGACAGATCATCTAAACAGGGGAAGGACAAATTAGCAAGACAACTTGAAAACTTTTAGCTCAGCAGGATCTATGTGACACTTGGAGATTACTTAATGACAAAGCCAGGGAATACACGTTATTCAAATAGGCACAACTCTTACTCCAAGATTGATCATATACTGGTTGATAGAATTCATATCAATAGGTGTAAAAAAACCAGATATCATGACCTCGACTCTTTCTGATCATAACCCCATAACACTACAATTCGACCTACATGATACCAAAAATAGTAATATGAGACACTGGAGGTTCAATAATAATTTATTAAAAAACCAAACTTTTAAAACACAAATACAGACTGAACTACAGGACTATTTTAGAACTAATGATAATAGAGAAGTGTCCCCATTGACTTCGTGGGATGCTTGCAAGGCGATGCTAAGAGGGAAAATAATTTCAATAGTGACACACCTGAAAAAAGAACATAAAAAAGATAATGAAATCTTGCTAGAATATTTGAAATGATTGGAAACCCTAAATCAACAAAACCCTAGTAAATGCTTAGCACAAAAAATAAAAGAATTAAAAAAGGAAATAGATGCCATTAAGTGTGATTTCAGATGTTACGTAGTCCGGAGTCACCACAGTGGATTCCCAGTGGCGGTAAACCAAACAACCATCTTCCATGGTCAATAATATCCCTGAACAGATGTGACGGGAGCAGGACCACAGCAGGAAATCGGGCCGCCAGATCACGGGTCGGGGCGGCGCAACAGACATGATGCCAATCCCAGCCGTGATGAAAACACCCAGAAGGAGCCGAGGAGGGGTGGGACACAGATATGGCCAGCTGAGGGCAAACGAATCCAAAAGGGACACAACGGAATGCCCACACAAGGGAAACGGGAAGGGAGGGGGAAGAGGGATTAGAGCCGCCCAGGTACCACACACAACAGGCACACAGACAGCGAGGGCACAGTGGAACACACATCACAACCACACACACCTGGGTGCACACTCTCGGACAGGAAAGGGAGGGGGGGAGACACAGCGGGACATACAGCACACAAGACACAACAGGCAAGGGGGGGAGGGGGCGAGGGACAGGGAAGAGGAAGGGAAACAGCACAGGGGCACAGCGGGACACAGGCAATGGCAACCAGAACCACCAATACAGAATAGCCCACTCAGGCACCCCCACAGCAACACAGGCAGTCCCGAAATGAGGGACCCCAGACAGTCCAGGCACAGACACAGCGGGAGCACACACGGAACAAGGAGCGGGCCGGGAACAGTCCAGGAGGCACACTCGGAACCCAAGCTCCGGCGATCGGGCGATGGAGGGGAGACAGGAGGTCCAGGGCAGTGCATCAGGTTCAAAGTCACACAACCCCCCTCGGGAGGACATCGGGGGGGGTCAGTCCAGGGGACACAGAAACCTGAGATCACCCGGGCACCCGGGGGGGCGGGGCGCAGAAGGGGGCACAGGTGAATGAGGATGGTCAGCAGCACCTTGAGGAGCCGGGAAGGGGCCGGTCAGGGTGCCGGAGGCAGACAATGGAGATGGCAGCCATGGAGGGGAACACGGGGGCAGAGGCAGACGTGGGGGGTGGAGGGGGCTCGGAGCCACAGGCAGGACCAGCGACACCCCAGGAAGCAGGCAGCACAGCAGCATGGCCCGGACAGCAAGGAGGGAGCAGACAGTGGGCCACAGAAGCAGGGCGCAGCTGGGATCCTGCACAGGAGCCAGGAACAGGGGTCCAGGAGGCACAGGGGGACTCACAGCCAGCTGCTGGGGGCCACGAAGGAACCAGGGGCCAGGGGCCCCACCTGGTGAATGAGGTGGGGCCAATGAAGCATGCCCCAGCGGTACCACTGCACGGACATGTGGTGGCCAATCAGGTAGTAAGCCTCGAAGGGATCCTGCATGGAGAGACCCAGCTGCACATCGGAATGGGACCACACACCCGACAGCGCCGACAGCTCCGTCGTGATAGCCTCAGACACGCAATAGTCGGTAGCAGGAGGCCACGGAATCTGACCCAGCTCCAACAGCCGGTGATGCACCACCCCACGGGAGCTCTGGTACCCACGGGTCATGTGAACGCAGCCAAAGTAGGACACGGGCAAGGCAGGGCCCCCCTTCGCCAAACAGACTGTGTAGGCGGCCAGGCTGCACACAGACAGGGTGGACACGGTCTCCTCCACAGACTAAGACACATGCAAGCACCTCATCTCCGGGATGTGCCCATCGGGAAAGGGAACCAGCCCCAGTATCTCTGCATGCAGCCAGTAATCCCGGGCGCTCGCCTCATAGCCAAAGATACGGAGGCCAGAGTTCAGGCTCGCATAAGCATGGACAGGCTCTCTGGGCAGCTCAGCAGCAATTGCATTGTCAGGGTATGCCACAGGTCACACAGGGCCATGGTCTCGTGGAAGGACCATGCATGGGGGGGCCCCATGAGGGCCAGGAGCCGGGAGCCCGGGGGAAGCACAGCCGACCATTGTCTAGCATGCCAGGTAGAATAACACCATGGACAGGGGGGCCCACATTCCCTTCAGGGGTGGGAAGGGGCTTGGGGGGGGCACCAAGTCCGGCCGAGAAAGCCACAGGCCGCAACAATGTACGGCAACAGAGCGAGGCGTGGGGTGCGGACCCAGCACAGCTGCAGGAACCGAGCACACAGACAGGACAGCCAACACGCTAATCAGGCCTGCAAGGACACAATGTTGCCAACAGGGAGAGGGAGGTGATGACACGAGGCATGCAGCTGCAGCCTGCAAGCCTGGGCATGTGCCAGGCTGTGCTCATGGCTCCTGCTTGGGACAGCAGGTGCGCTCAATACCACACACCCACCGCCATACAGGCGCCGGCACAGGGGGCTGGGGGGGTGGGGAACAGCCTTTCCCAGCCTATATCAGGGCTGCCAGGGCTCCCCCAGGGATCACCTCACCATGGAGCGGGACAGGTTGGGTGCATGCGGGATGCTCCTTGTGCTTTGTGCCAAGTGGTACCACGCCCACACCAATCAGCTGCGCATCCAGACCGCTGAGGTGCACTTGAGCGCCCACCTGGAGCACTGCAGGGGCCTTCAGGGCTCACCAAGCCCGCAGGCGCTCCCTGGCCCGGCTCAGGATGCAGCNCAGGCGCTCCCTGGCCCGGCTCAGGATGCAGCGGGTGTCTGGGACGGACATACTGGCCATGAGCCGCAGCTGGACTAGGCCTGTGGCGTTCGACGAGGCGGCCGGGCGCCTACAATGGAGGAGGGAGACCATGCGCTGGGCCACCCTGCTCGCTATGCCCATTGCCCGGCAGCTATGGGTCACGAAGCAGGCCCAGGGCTGGTGGTCTCGGGTGCTGGCTCAGTGGGATGAGGCAGCCTGGAGGGTACACTTCCAGATGGACAAGCTCACCCTACTGAAGTTTGCGGAGCTGCTCATGCCCTGGCTGGAGTGACAGCACACCCCCATGAGAAGCCCCATCCCCATGGTCCAGTGGGTGGCCATCGGGGTCTGGGCCCTGGCAATGCCCGACTCCTGCAGGTCTGTATCGCAGCACTTCGGTGTCGGGGCAAGCACCGTGGCCTGTATCCTCTGGGATGTCTGTGAGGCTATTAAGGGCGTACTCCTGGACAGGGTGATCCAGCTAGTGGATCAGGGGCCCATGATGGCCGACTTTGTGGCTGGCAGGTTCCCCAACTGCATAGGCGCCGTGGACAGCACCCACATTGAGATCCTCCACCCATCCGTGGGGGAGGGCGTGGAGTATGTCAACAGGCATGGGTTTCACTCCCTGCAGCTGCAGGCGGTCCTGGACCACTGGGGGAGGTTCATAGAAATCTTCCCTCATCCCACTGAGCCAGCACCCGAGACCACCATCCCTGGACCTGCTTCGTGACCCATAGCTGCCGGGCAATGGGCATAGCGAGCAAGGTGGCCCGGCGCATGGTCACGGGCAACTCTGGGCACAGTCATGACACCCAGATCATGACCATCTCCCCCTTCTATGCCCGGATGTACTGGAGGGAATTTGCAGACATGGGGATGGCCCGGATCGAGGTGGTGCTGATGCCCCCTTGTATCCTGGGGGACCCGGCCTACCCCCTCACCCGGTGGCTGATGAAGGTATACCCGGTCACCCAGACCCCGGTGAAGGCACTCTACAATACCCACCTATGTGCCATCAGGACCGTGGTTGAGTGGGCATTTGGGGCCCTCAAGCAGTGCTGGAGGAGCCTTGCCGGCTGGCTAGACTACACAGTGGAGACCTTGGTCCTGGTGATTGGTGCCTACTGTGTGCTGCACAACGTGTGTGAGACTGATGGGGCCACCCTCGAATACCCCATGCCTGCCCGCCCTCCCAGCCCCGTGCCTCTGTACATGAAAGCGGACAACCCGAGGGAGTACCATTACGCCAAACGCATCCGTGCCACCCTAGCCAGGCACATCAGCCGGGAGACCCAGGCGTGAGGGCTCCCACCCCCCGTCCCACCCCCCGTGGACCTGGGGGATTCCCTGGGTGAGCCCCTATACATGCATCGTCCACCCCACACCTTTGGGCCCCTGAACTGACCACAGGAGGCGTCTGTGTCATCCATGCATTTATTCTATCACCTGCTTGCCCATGTCCCCACCACCACTGCCCCCCCTCAGATCACCTTCTCCCTTCCCCCTCATCCCCTCTGGCCCCCACATTTCCTGGGGTGCCCCCTCGAGCACCCTGTGGGTGGCACAGAGCTATGAGAGCTGCCCTCCCCCCACTGTCTGTGTCCCCCACGGTGTCCTGGGAGACCTCGGTGTCCAGAAGGGCAGACAGTGGTGGGAGGGAGGGCAGTGGTGGGAGGACCCAGAACCTGAGAGGCCCCCTGGATGGCTGTTCCCTCCAGAGGCCGGCGGGGACCAAGAGGTGGATGCAGGGCACCTGCTGGCATGGAGACAGCTGAGGTGGTTGGGGAGGCGGTGAGGGTGCTGAGGGGCCTGGCATGAGGCCCTGGGCAGGCAGGGTGCCCGACGGGGCAGCTGCCATGACATATGTGCACATAGTGCCCGTGTGCAGGAGCAGGGAGGTCCCAATGTCATGGGACCTGTCCATCTTGGCTGAATACTCCTGCACCATCCCCTTGATGGCCTGTTCCAGCCACCCAAACACCTCTACCTGCCTTCTGTGCTCCTGGGGGTCTGGGGCCCTGGAGCGGGTGCCTTCTTGTGGGGCAGCGAGGGGAGGGGGTACCTCAGCCCATTCCCTGCCCTGGACCACAGTGTTCCCCACGAGCCATGGGGCGACTATTGATCCCTTCATGTGGAGGATGTGGTCCAGGACATCGTAGAAGGGGGCAGTCCAGAGTCCGTGTCCAGACCGCTGGTTGTTGTCCCTAATGGTCTTGTACCCCCTCTTAGCTCTTTGGCCTTGGAGTGGCACTGGGCGATGGTGCGGTGATGCCCAACCGCCTCCATTTCCTGCACTATCTCCTGGAACACGTGCTCATTTCTCTGATTGAGTGCTAGCTCCAGCTGATGCTCCAGGGTCCCCTGTATCTAAAGGGTCCTCCAGGGTCCCCTTTAGATACAGATAAAGTCCCTGGTCTCCCGGAGCCCCTACTGCCCCCCTTGGTGGTAGGGAATTCTCCCCTTTCTCCCCTCTGGTTCCTCCTCCTGCTCCTTCTCCTCCGCCCGGGCAGGGCCCGTGTCCTCCAGCGGCTCAGACTCCCAGACCCGTTTGCGTGTCTGCGGGACATGGGGGGGGGGCATTGTTTGGTAGCTGGTCTGCCCAGGTCCCGTGTTCTTGCCCCTTCACCACCATCTGCCAGAAGGACACCTATCTGGTTCCCCAGCCCCCCCTTGGTGCCCCTGTCATGCCGGGTCCGCTCCCCTTCATTCCTCTTACCCGTTTCCGGGGTGCCTCCTCCCCCAGTCCGGTTGATGTCCCTGGGGCACCCTGTCTTGGCTGTTGCTGCTGCTTTCCCTCCACCTCCTGCATGTAGAGCATGACCACCTCCTCCACTGCCTCTGCCTCCACCACCTCCTCCTCCTCCCTCGCTCTCTCACCCTCCACTCTCCTCTGCCTCCTGCCTCACTCCATCCCACTGTGTGCCCTTTAAATCTCCCTCCATGGCCTGTGTTGTTGCTGGTTACCTGGCAGCGATGCTGCTTGCTTTGTCCCTGGCTGGGAATCATTTTGATTGATTCCGGCCAGTGATTGCTGCACAGACGTTCCTTTTTTTGTTTCCAGGTGGGAATCACTTTAACCATGCTTTCGGAGATGGTCCGGGCCAGAGGTCCAGAAGCGTGGTTGATTTTGACCCCATGTGGGTAATGACTCTGGTGAACATCTGGCGGCTGCTGAACAGATGTTCAGGGCTCTTTGGCCCCGCCGCAGGATTGACCGTGGTTCACTGTGGTTGAGCGTTATCTTGTAACGTCTGAAAATACCCTAACGCAGCTAAAACCACCAATAACCTCCGGAGGATCAGATGCTACTACTACGAGAAGTCTAACAAACCAGACCGAGTATTAGCTTGGATGGTCAAACATAGAAGATCAAGGGCCATGATACCAATAATAAAAACACAAAAAGGAAAAATAAGTAAATGGAAGGAAATACAAGAAGAATTTGTTACATTTTATGAAGAGCTCTATATGTCAGAAAATCCTGACCCTCACAAAACGGACTCTTTTCTAGAAAATATAAATTTAAAAAGATTCAATCAACAACAAGCAGCCTTTTTAGAAGCCCTGTTTACTACAGAAGAAATTGAAATGACTATAAAAAGCATGGCCAAGAATAAGACCCCAAGCCAACATGGTTTTACTTCAGAATACTATTAAACATTCAAAGACACATTAGCCCCTAAACTAACCAAATTATATAACTCCTTCAACCATTTAAAGAATCTGCCACCAACATTCTACAAAGCGACTATTAACCTCTGTCCTAAACCAGATAGAAATCCAGAAAACTGTGCCAACTACAGACCCATAGCTTTACTCAATGTGGATTTTAAAATCTTTTCCAAGACACTAGCTAATAGATTTTTTTGTATTATACAAGAAATCTTACATCTGGACCAAACTGGTTTTATCCCAAGAAGATATGGTGCTGACAACGTTAGAAGGCCAATGAATATAATACAACATATAAATCAAACCAAACAAACAGCAGCAGTTGTCTCCATGGATGCCATGAAAGCCTTTGATAGAGTAGAATTTAGTTTTCTGCATAAAATATTAGATAAGGTGCGAGTAGGCACTAAGTTTCTCTTCTGGATCAAAACTATCTACAAATCCCCAAAAGCACAAATCCTGACTAATGGAGATTTGTCGCCTACGTTTGCCCTCAAAAGAGGCACAAGGCAGGGATGCCCATTATCCCCTGTCTTATTTGACCTTGTCATAGAAGCACAGGCAGAAGCAATCAATCAACAAATATAAAAGGCATCACACTAGGCAAGGTAGAAAATAATACCGCCTGGTTGCAGACGACTTATTAGTCTGTATAGCCAACCAAGAAAAATCATCCCCCCACCCCCTCCTGGCCTTAATACAGGACTTCAGCGAAGTAAGTGGATATAAAATAAATTTAGAAATATCCTCGGCCATGTACTTTAATATCACGTCTGACACTGAACAACAATTAATGAAAATTGCCAAATTTAGAATAGAAAAGAAAAAGATAAAATACCTAGAAATATACCTAACTCATGATCATAAACAACTATACACATTTAATTTTGCACCATTAATAGACCAAGTCGGTAAAGAGCCGGACAAATGGACATTCTTAGCATGTACTTGGATAGGCAGGATGAACCTCTTTAAAATAAAGATTCTCCCCAAATTGCTGTACACCATGATGGTACTACCGATCACTCTCCCCNTAAGAAAAATTATTTGGAAAAATAAGATGCCACGAATTAATCTGGACACATTAAAAGCTAGTTATGACAGAGGGGGCCTAGCGGTGCCAGATTTAAAAACCTACCACTTAGCCATTGGTCTAAATACCACCCAGATGTGATACCACAACCATAAAGATGCACAATGGGTAGAGCAAGAAAAACACTTACTTCAGGTGAAGGACTTTAAAGAATGCCTGGTAGGCACAGCATATCCAAATAAAACAATATGGAAAGAAGACCCATTTGCTTCCCTTGTGGTAAAATCCTGGGAACAAAATATGAAAAAATATAAGATTATAAAAGGGGTGTCCCCCTACACACCTATAACTCCCAGAACTACTGATAAAATAAAATTAGCAACACAACTAGTGCAGCAACTCGACAAAAAAAGCCTAACTAAAGTGTCACAGTTATAGAGAGGAGATAGCTTTATGACAAAGGAGGATATATGTGACCTTCTGAAGACTGACATCCAGGATTGGCAATACATCCAGCTTAGAAGTTGGGTGTTTGGAATGTCTAAGAAGGAGGAACTTACTCGACCCCCACTTAATGTAGAAAAGCTTCTTTACCAATCAGCAAACCATAAAGGAATTCTGTCCCGAATATACAAAGAACTCAAAGTAGGCCCAAGTGCACAAAAATATCTTATGGGTTGGGAAAGAGAACTAGGCATAAGATTTACCGAAAAAGATAAAACTCAAATGTTAAGGAGAATATTCAAAAGTTCCACATCCTGGGAAATAAGGGATATGCAAACCAAACTCCTAATGTGGTACTATCTCACACCACAAAGTATCAGTCAAGTAGTGAAAGGATACAGTAATAAATGTTGGAGGGGCTGTGACAAAGAGAGCGATCACCTGCATTGTTGGTGGTTCTGTGGGGTACTTAAATGCTTTGGGGGGAAGATATGGGAAGAAATAGATAAGGCCACAAATTTGAAACCACCCCAGGTACCCAAGATTGCATTATGTGAAATTTACTCAGATATACCCTTAATCCAAACCTATCAAAAAACATATGACATTATGTTTGTGGCAGCATGGCAAACAATTGCAAAAAGGTGGAAAGACACAAAACTGCCCATGATAAATGAATGGAAGACAAGACTGTGGTATATCTTTACTATGGAAAAAACATTGATAGGACTACGGGAAAAACAAACAAACAGTAGACTTCAGTGCAACGTGGCTTCCCTGCCTCAAAGTAATGCACTGAGAAGACGCTCAAATTCACCCACTGAAATATATGTTCTATTACGATATATGATACATGTAATAATTACCAAATGTTATATTATGATATATGATACATGTAAGAATTATTGGCTAATTTATCCACCTGATAATGCGCTACAAGATCAATATGTAAATTGCATTAGTTATGTTATTGTTAATGTTATTATGTTTATAAAATAATATTTTTTTTAAAAAAGAAGAAGTGAAAGTCACAGGATCCCAGTATCATTGTTTATCATTTATATAATACTCTCCATTGCCAAAATGCTTTGCAATCCTTGTCTAGTTCACCATACAACTATCCTGTGTGGTTGGTTGTTATTATTCCCATTTTACAGAGAGGGAGCTGAGAAAGAGATAATGACTTATCCAACACCAATCAGCGAGTTCATAACTAACACACAAGATTTTAAACCTTGTCACCCAGGTCTAAATCTTAACACCTTAACCACTAGACTATACTGATATATATTACGCTATACTGATCTACACTATAGCCTAGTAAACTGATATACTAGGCTATACTGATGAACTGGCTTGGTGCTGGTGTACAGTGTCCATGACTGTAAGAGAACTAAGGTGTTTGTCATTGCATACAACGATCTCCTTAGTTGCAACATGACCTCCTTTTGGATAAAACGGAGGTGCTGGGCTTTTGTGAATGCTAGTGATAGTGTCTGTTTCCTGTGATGCGTTTCCAATATATTCCATTCAAGCAAAATCAGGGGATTTAAATACATACGTCTCACTTGTTGTGAATTCGTTGGTGAGTGTCTTAATATTGAAAAAACCTGGTATAACTGAATATAATATACTTTAACACACATAAGATACCCAGATACGGAGTGTGGGGGATTGGTGGAAGGTAGATTTGGGGTTCTCTTGTATTTGCAATGTTTACTTTTACCCATTAACTTCAAGTGGCCTAAACATAGTGTTGTCCTTAGAACTGTGGTATCTTGTCTGATATTTCATATCCCATATAATTGTGATCTCATTTTTCCTTAGTCTTTATAAAAAATCTAAAACATGTTTTCTCATAAATGTTTTACTGAAACAAGTGCCTCACGTGCATACCATACATGCACATTAAATGTCCAATACCACTTCATCCCCACACCCAGAATAAAACCTGTAGAAGGGCAAAGGGGGTGGGGACAGGAAGGGGAAACTGTTAAGTTTTTCTCCCAGAATACTTTCTAATTGATTCCAATGGGACCATTGCATTTGTCTTCCTGCAGAACAGGCTGTTGACCCTAGGCACACACTTGGTGAAAGCTAGCCACCCCACCATGGCAACACGCTCCTGCTTGTGTCCTTTCCAACCTAATTTCCACATAGCAAAGAGCAGAGGAGTTCTGTACATAACACTACAACCCTATGGGAAGGAGGAGATTAAATGCGTGGGAGACCCCTGCACACAGACGTGGGAGCACATTCAGGTTGCCCACAATATCTAAACTCAATCATTTTGATTGATGTATTGATACAAAATGTGCATCTGACAGTGGGAATTATTTTCTCTTGACATAAATGTCTCCCTATAATTGAAATTTGACCTGATGTTGAGTGATTGGTTTGGGGGTAGTTCACTGTTATAAAATTTTACATAAATTTCCTGAATGGATTGACCTTTAATCTCCTTTTGAAACTGTGTAATGTTTCTTTTTGCATCACTGATTAAATATAAATTTATATCTCTATTTCTATGTAGCTGAGTCTAGTATTTGAATTTGTGCCACTGCAATTTCCTTTAGTCCTACAAATACAATGCGGTAGGATAGAAGACATCCCTTAGGCTTCTTGCATGAAGAAATTAGTAAAGTGCACACCAGCAAATGCATAGTTGCCTTGTAATTTAATGTCTTTGTTTCCTCTTTGAATCATTAAGTTCTGTGGCTTTTCTTTTGATTCATGAGCTTATTGATTTTGTTTAACATAATCACAGGAGATACAGATGTCATTCCTTCTGTAACAAGTGATTGGAACAAATCTTTGCCACATTCATAAACCTGTTCAGTATGATATACTGAATTGTTCTATATTTTAATTTATTGATTTCCTGCCTGTCTCTTCTTCTCAGATCATTCAGTAAGTGGTCTGGATCCATCGCTTTATTCTAATTATCTTTTATTTTTTTATCAAGTACAATATTTGCTTAAGTTTACGTTCTTTTTTTTTTTCTTGTCCTAGGACTCGACCAAGGTCCAGGTGAGTGAAAATGGTGCCCAAGACAAACGTTCACTGCCTCCCAAGCACGCCACCACCCAGCAGACGGAAAGGCAGGGCTGCAGTGATAATGTGGGTGGTACCAAGAACCTGTCAGCCGCCGCGGCCGGCCGCCCCTCCACCGCCGGCTCCGGAGGCACACAGGCCCCGGCTCCCCCATCGCAGCGGGGCCGCCCGCCCCTAGCCCAACACAGAACGTGGGGAATACAGACGGCGCGGCGGCACCACGCCCCCCGCCGCGCCGCTCTGCACGCTTGCAGAGTCAGCCGGGGACGGCATCAGCTGATGCTGCACCTGGAGGGGAGCAAAACGGAGTGGAGCCACGCCCCCCCCGCGGCGTTCAGAACGCCTACGGACGCACGCAGGGGGTGGAGCTGGCTCCTTATAAGGCACCTGGTTAGTGAGCTCTGAGCCGGTGATCAGAGCGGATGCCTGTGGAAAGACTGGCCCATAGCCTAAGCTAAGTGTTCGTGCTTCAGTGACCTTGCGTGTTATTTTCCTTGATTAAGTCCTGTGTTGTTCCCTCCCTTCCTGCCTATCAAATTCCTGGTGTGTGTGCGCAGAAATAGGACCCACGTGTGTTTGTGATCCCTTCCCCCTGTGCCTAGTGTGCGTGCTGGGTGAAAGGGCCTTCGGGCCAGAGCGCAAGCCCTTCCCCCCCCC
>QEPC01007287.1:1093955-1139174 GCA_003113815.1 Sphenodon punctatus
CCCCCTGTGCCTAGTGTGCGTGCTGGGTGAAAGGGCCTTCGGGCCAGAGCGCAAGCCCTTCCCCCCCCCTCGAGGGTCCCCTTCCTCGAAGCCTCGTGTGAGAGCCCTCCAACCCTACCGTCACCCCGACCAGGGCCCCCTTCCTGGCCCCCTGCACTTCTCTCCTCACGGCGATTCCCCCCGCCCCTCTCCCGTGGCGTGGAAGTGTGTCTGGGTGAATTTCCTCCTCCCTAAATGCTCTGAGCCCTATGATGATAGGGGCCCTTGCTCTAGGTGCGCAAGCATACTGAGCGGCCCACATTCTATCCTGACGGGCAACCGGGAGCCGTACGTAAACGTGCAGAGCAGTGTGTATGTGCAGGGTGTGTGGCCCTTTCCCCTGTTTAGACCCCTCCCCCGTGACAGAACCATGGGCTTGGGAATGGAGAGTCGATGCAGGATGAGGTCCAGGGAAACATGGCAGGATGGGGCCCAGGAGTTTGTGAAGGATTGGGGTCCAATGTGGTGCGGGATCGAGATGCAAGGTCCAAGGGTCATGATGGTGACCAGCCCCTAGACCAATGGAGCAGGACAGACAAGACTGGACAAGGCAGATCAGGACAGATAGGAGGGCAGAAGAATATGGTCTCAGAGCAGGCATACATTGTGTGTGTGTGTGTGTGTGTGTGTGTGTGTGTAATAACATCTAAAATGTGCATTAGAAGGCTTTTAATTTTCTGTGCATCTGGAATTTGTAGGGAATTAAAATTATTTGTGGGGGGAGGGGCAAGTAGCTGGTGGTTGAATTTGGGATCCTAACTCCTAACGTTTTCCTAGAGGTTACATAGCAAGTTTTTTTAAATAGCTGGGGAGCGAACATCGTAGCAGACACCATCCGGTAGTCACATAGTAAGTTCCCCAATAGTAGCTGCAGTGCAAGCATCTTAGCAGATGTCAGGCCCCCTCCAGGGCAGACACCAAGCAATCTCCAAGGCTAGGGATGTGAGAACGTAGTTCAGATGTTTGGAGTTCGTACTGAACTTGCTCTGTTCGGACGACCGAACCGAACGTCTGAACCAAACCCGAACCGACCGAACTGAACTTGATCTGAACTCAAAACAACCAAACAGTTTGGTCGCATTCGGGTGAGTTCGGATGAGTTTGGGCAGGAAAAACGTGAATGGAATACCCATTCGGGTGGGGAAAAGGTGACTGGAAGGCCCAGGGAGGGGGATGCAGCTGAGAAGCAGACTTCCTGGCACCAGGGGTGGAGAGGCTTGGAATAGCCGCCCAATCACCATCCCTTTTCTCCTCAGACCACTGGCTTGGCAGTCTGTGATTGGACATGGGGGAAGGGGGGGGGGCTAGGCTGCACAGAGCCAATGGGGTTTGTGGTAAGGCGGACACAGCAAGTAACAAAAGTCATTGCCCTCCCCCCTTCCAACATCTTCTGAGCTAGTCACTGATCCTGTCAGCAGGTGTTGTCAGAATTCTCCCTCTCCCTGCAGGTTGTGTACCTCCCAATCCATTGCCATCCTCCTCCTATTTCACCCATCCCACACATTTACATCCCTAGTATTATTTATTTAGATTAGATAAATTTAGGCATTATTTTTATTTTTTACCCATCCCTCTGTTCTTTATCCCTACCCTCCATTGAATCCTCCCCCTCCTCCCACTATATATTCCATCCCTGATTCCCTTCCCCTGGTTTTGGATTTATTTACAGTAGCATTAGATTGATTTAGGTTTCATTTCAGTTTTTTACCCCTCCCTGTGTTGTTTGTTGTCAGCTGTCTATATTCCCACCCCCATCCAGATAGATAGATAGATAGATAGATGGATGATGTAGGAGTTAGCTTAGTTATAGAGATAGTGTGTAGTGATTCAGTTTTATAGTGTGTTTTTAGGACTAGGCCTTTGTAGTGATTAGATAATGATATTCCATTTAGTTCCATATGTTTTAGAATAGTTAATAGCAGTTAGATTTAGTGTAGATATATATAATATTAGATACAAAAATTGAATAAAAAAAGAAAAGATATAAAATCTTTGTGTGCATTCTTTGGGTTGGAAGACATGGAGAAGGTAAGTAGGAGAGGCGGGTCTGCTTCCGTAAGGCAGGCAATGGCGCACGTGGCAGAGGTGGTAGGGGCCGTGCCAGTGGAGTGGCAGCATGCAGCAGCAGCCAGAGTCCATCACCACGTCGCAAATTCCACAGGCCTGATTTTTGGAGACATGATGTTCCTCCAGGACCACCAATGTCCCCCATTATTGATGTGATCCCCAGCAGTCCTCCAGGGGGGCTGTCTGCAAGTTGAGACCCTGCTGGCACATCTTGGGGCTAATATGCTACATGTGCTGCTGCTGCTGCTGCTGCATCTGACAAGCTGTATATACATACAATGAGATTCTGCCACCTGCCAGAAGCAGCACAGAGGGATAAAAGATTGGATAGTCAAACTCAGCTGGTAACAGATTTTATAATACTATATTTTATAACAACTTTTTAAAAAAACAAACATTAAAAATATAACAAGACATAAAAATAACAAACTTAAGTCTCTCAGGGCCAAACGAAAGCGATAAAAAAAAATAATCTTAGAAATCGGTATCGATATTGGTACCGATATCGATACCTATTTTCAAAATGTTTGGCCAAACTGAACTCCGTTTAATCAAATGACCGAACCCAAACTTGGCTCTCGAACCGAATGACCGAACCTGAACTCGGTTCCCAAACTGAATGACCGAATGGCCAAACATCCAAACTGCATTCTGTTTGCACATCCCTATCCAAGGCAGATTCAGGAGTACAAGCAGAGACACATCAGGAAAGGGAAACAGGATGTAGACTCGACTGATAATCCGCCCAGTTTATAGACAAGACAGCAGCCAAACAGGCATGGAGCAAGGCTGAGGAAGGGTGTGGCTTGAGCAGTGGTGGAGGGAGGTCTTCTGGATAATACTGGGGCCTGGCCAGGGCTTAATTTGTGTGTGTGCGTCCTGTGGGGGCTTACCAGGGCTCAGCCCTGGCAATTAAATTCTGGGGCGGGATGTGCCCCGGGAAATGTTCCCAGTAGGAGTATGCATATCAAAATGTGAAGGACTACAAAAAGGCCAGTTTTGGCCATTTCAGGGTTAGAAAAGAAAACCAGAAAAATCTGGATAATTTATTTGGCTTTCATTAATACCTTTCTGCCCCACCTCCTGTGCTGGCCATCACATACATTCAATCACCAGAACTCCTGTTTTATATTCATCTGTAGAGAGGCAGGTTAATCCAATGTTTGGTTTGTTACCTGGAAAATAGGGTTCATTTATCTGCTCTGACAAGCTCTGGGGCAGGAGGCACAGTTTCTGGGACAGGCTTGGGTCCCAGAAATACATTTTTTAGATATATAAATTAAATGCTGTGTCTGGCCAACTGTAACCTATGGTGCTGCAGAGTCAGCCACTGCATCCAGGGTGCCATTTTGAGCCTGGGTCCTTGCAGAATGAGGCACAGACGGGAGGTGAGGGACTTTGCCCAACCCAGTCCGGACCGTGTCCTCCGCAGCTTCCTGACCTGGGTAGTGTCATGATGGCAGCATGCTATCATCACATTTGTTTCCACCCACTATGTGCACATGCACAAGAGTAGGTTACAGTTCAGTCTCTTGGATCGGGGACCTTTTCCATTTCTCCCAGTTATTGACAGGGGAATCTGTTAAAAGTCTCCAAACAGTAGCCAGTGGGGGGAGATTTTCCAAAACATGCACACCCCTACTAGGATCGCAAATTAAAACATTAGGTACTTGCCCCTCTCCCCACAATTATAATTCCTGCAAATTCCAGAAGGACAGAAAATTAAAAGTATCACTATGCACTTTTTTGGATCTTTTTTTAAATAAAATGTTTAGCAAATATTTCTATTCCATTTCCCTATTTAGTCAGTTCTACAACACTGCTCCACATAGTATTGGTGAAATAGTAATATACAAACTATAGGACCATTCTGTGTGTGCACACCCTTTCCCAAAATGGCACTGATGCTGCTGGCACCATCTTGGAAAAGGGCTGCACATGTGCAGAATGGCCCCAGCAGCCACTTGCACATATAAAGTGATTTTTATTTTATTTTTAATCATTTAAAAAAAAACAAAAAAACCCCCAAAAGATGAATGGGTTTTCTATTAAACTCCCTCCCCACCCCCCAAAAAAAAAACACAAACCGAATGGGTGCCTTCTGCATATTCCTAGCTCCTAAATTTCCTCCTTTTCCTACAAGTTATAAAAAATATCTACAGGTAATAAAAAAAAGCATTATTAGCCTTTTTCCAGTCAAGGGGAGGGCAATTGGTCACCCCGGCAATTAAAATCTATTCTCAAAAATCTATTCCCCAAATGTTATATGGAGCCCATTTGCGAGCATTAGGTAAAATCAAAGGCCTGGAAAGATTACAATTGGGTTTTATTAGGGCTTTACTATCTGCCCCTGCAGGGATAAACCACCTAGCTCTCTGCTTAGAATGTGGTTTATTTCCTCGTTATGAGAGGATCTGGTTGGGGCAATATCTTACTGGCTCTGGCTTTTCTTCAAAAAGGCTGCTCCATGGTTGCAATTGGCCCTTGAGGACAAGACCCCGAATGTGTAATCTGCTGTGGTGGTGGATAAAATTAATTGCCTGGGGTTTAGCCCTGTGGGTTTGGTTCCTTTGGGGTTCAAAGGGGCCAGAAAGTTGCTGGCAGAAAGGTTGTCCAATATCACATGGCAGGAGTTAAGATCGGAAATCGGAGATAGTAGGGCTTTGGGGCTTTATCCATTAATTGCAAATAATTCTCAATTACCCGCATATTATCTGGGTGGCAGCCTGTCGCAAAGGACTAGAAGGCTTTTCTTTTTGGCCAGACTAAATTTCTTTCTCTCTGCACTGACTGAGGGTAGATATAGAGGAATCCCATTAGCTGAGTGGCATTGTTAGTGCACTCTACATGTCGACGCATTGAAACATATTTTATTTGAATATCCTCTGTTCCTAGGGGTACATGGGAAATATATAGCCCTTTTCATTGCCCCTTTTTCGTGCAGACCTCCCGAGTTTTATGTGAGTTTCCTTTTGGGTGATTGCTCTTCTGAAACTACAGGGAAAGAGGGCCATTATTTGACCCTAGTTTAATAATATAAAGCAGAAAATGAAAAAGGAATTCAGTTAGTATTTATTTATTTCTGAGCGCACCAATTACCCTTGCTGGATCAGGGGAGAGATTTATTTTTTTGTGGTCTGACAACCTTTTGTGTTTTTATTGTATTTTAATTTGTACTATTTTTAATTATATTGAATCTTTTACTATTTCCATGGTGTTGGTTTATGTACTGTTTGCAATGGCCAAATCGGCTAAGCAATAAAGTTGATTATGATTATAATTATGATTATGATTGATTATTAAAATACGAATGTCTGATATACAGCTTTTGTATGAACTCTTATTGGATCTTCAACTAACATCTTGTAATAGTAACATTATGTCATTGTTGTTACTTTCCTCAAATTTTAAGAATTGCCTGAAAAATTTCTGCTTCTTGATGACATTAAATCACCATGTTTTGGTTGAATCTGGTTTCATTATTCTCAACACATTCTGGAAGGGAGTGCTCTGACTGTTTTTCTGAATGTAATATAGGACTAGAATTAAATCCTGCCCCCCCCCCCCATCTTTTAAAACTATGTTTCAGTTTGAATTACACAGAAATAAATTGATCCTTTTAGCTAGAGTAAAAATGATCAATATTGTAGAGTTTTGGTTTGCTAATCTTCTGGGGATTGGGGTGGAATTTTAATATGAACCTATAGGTTGTTTATCTAAGTAATGCAGTTTTTTTTATAATGCAATCCATTTTAGCATGGCACCTTTGTCACTACAGTATTTTTCTGTTCCATTTTTGTATGGGTATGTCTGAAGACAGAACATTCTGTTTTTAAATGTAAGTTATTGGTATTTATATGAGATTGGCTGGGTTTGTTTAAGACATCTGTTTTGTTCACTGTATTCTTTTCCTTTCCTTCTGAAAAGAACATTTTTATTTGAGCCATTTCTCTCTCTAGGCGTTACAGTTTGAAATTTGCTTTGGTACTAGGAATGGGCGAAGGCGGTTTGGAAGTTCGGAGTTCAGCCTGAACTCGGCCTGTTCATATTACGGAACCCAAACCCAAATCCGAGCATGAACAGACCGAACCAAACTCAATTCCGAATGTCGAAATGACCGACCAGTTTGGTCAGTTCGGCTCGCATTCGGGTGAGTTCGGGTGGCAAAAACGTGTCACTGGAAGGCAAAACGTGATAGGGAGGGGGAGTCAGCTGAGGAGCAGACTTCCAGGCACCAGGGGTGGAGAGACTTGGAGTAGCAGCCAGCCTGCCCAATCACCATCCCTTTTCGCCTCAGATGACTGACTTCGCAGTCTGCGATTGGCCACAGGCTAGGCTGCACGTAGTCAATGGGGCTTGCGGTGAGGCAAGCGCAGCAAGAAACAAAACTGATTGTCTCCCCCCTTCCCAACACCTTCTCAGCTAGTCACTGTTCCTGAACAGAAGACGTTTCAGAAGGCTCCCGCTCCCAGCAGTTTTGTTCTCCTCAGTCCATTGCAATCCTTCTCCTATTTCACCCATCCAAACCATCTACCTCCATATTATCATTTATTTAGCTTAGATTTGATAGATTTGGGTGTTATTTTTTGTTTTTACCCCTCCCTGTGTTCCCTGTGTTCCATCTTCCTTCCTCCCTCCCCCCTCCATTGAATCCTTTCCCTCTCTCTCTTATTCCATCCCTGATTCCCTTCCCCTGTTTTAAGTTTGGGATTTATTTAGAGTAGGATTATTATTATCATTTCAGTTTTGTACCTCACCCTGTGTTCTTTGTGTTTCCCTCTGTGTAATATTGGGTATTTTCAGATGTTACGATCCCACGCTCAACCATGGTGACTGTCCACATGGTGAGCAAGGGACCATAACGTCTGTTGGCCTGAAAAGAGATTCCCGCCAGATATTCACCCCCATGAATCACGGGCGGGAATCTCTTTGACCACGCAAACAGTGGTCCTGCCCAGACAATCACCATTTGCGTGGTCAAAGGGATTCACACCCGTGATTCATGGGGTTAAACACTCAGCGGGAAGCTCACATTCGGGCCAACAGACGTGACGTTCCCACACTCAACCATGGGGAATTCACCGTGGTTGAGCATGGGATCGTAACGTCTGTTCCCTAACCACGGCCTGGAATCTGTGGCAGTTCATGCCACTGATTCCGGGCCATGGTCAATGCCTTGGGGGGTGAGCGGGTGATGCGGCCGCATTGGCCGTGGCATCCGCCCATCTCCCAGAGGGCAGGAGGCCAAGGGAGTGTAAGGGGGTGGGGCTGTGCAGCCGCATGTTGAGTCATGCAGCCCTGCCCCCTCCCCCAATTCCCCGCCAGGATCAGCCGGCATATCTATTGGCCATGCCATTTTGATCCTGGTGGGGGATCAATATGTGATTCTGTGATGGGGCCAATACTGGCCCCGTCACATCTGAAAATACCCATTGTATATATAGATAGACAATTATTAGATAGATAGTTACTAGATAGATATACATAGCAGTTAGCTTAGTTATAGAGCTAGATAGAGATACAGTGTGTTTGTAGGACAAGGCCTTTGTAGTTAATTATTAGGATATTCCATTTAGTTCAAAAGGTTTTAGAATAGTTAATAGCAGTTAGATTTAGTGTAGAGATAGATAGATATATAAAAAGAAAGCCACTCCAGCCCCAGGACCCACTGTCAGGGTTCTGGGGCCAAGTTACAGGCATGGAGGGAGGACTGTGGCTAATATCTAGAAGCTGCCACTCTATCCCCAGGACCCACCATCATGGGTCTGGGGCCATCATTCCTCGCACAGAGGCGATGTCATTCCACACCACCGCATCAAGAAACAGCCAATTGGGGGGCGCACTGAGCATGCAGGATGGAAATGGTTCCGTCCTGCCCGGCACAGATTGCAAAGAATATAAGCATCCACTCACTTCAAAAAAGCCTGAATTGGATCTTCCTCATGAGCGGAAGAACCCACAGAAAGCTACAACCAAAAAAAAGGGGGTAAGCAACACAATTCAGGTCTTTTGCAAGACCCAAGAAAAAGCCCCCCTGAGACTGTTAGTGAAGGCTGCTAAGATGGCGGCCATGCGGGAAAATGTCAAGCCCGACATAGAGGAGGAGGGAGAAGCTATCCCCTATCTAGTTAATCTGACAAAGTTGTTAAAACAGCAAGATGATGAAGAGGCAAAGGCAGATAGGGACACAATTAAGGAGGGTTTAGCGAGGGTGATCTCCACGTCGGATACCCTGAACAAAAAATTCGACACTATGGGCAAAAGAGTGACAGAGGTGGAGAACCGGCGGGGCCTCCAGGAAGACTCTACAGTGAAGCACGAGAGGAAAATAAAAGGGCTGGATAGCCAAGTGTCTAACCTGCAGCACAAAATAGAAGACTTAGAAAATAGGAGTAGAAGGTGCAACATAAAAATCATTGGGTTGCCGGAGCAGGAAGATCCTGTGATCATGAGAGACCTGGAAGAATAAAACCTGGAAAAAGCACCCCATTTGCATAGATAACATGGCTGAATTGGCAGAAAACAATTAAAAAAGTTAAGATAGGCAAAAACCAATTCCCTTACTCACCCATAGACCTACTTTGTTTCCAGAAGTACCAGCAAGCCAAAAATCTAAGAGAAAAATTGGGGGGGAAAGGGTTAACAAAAGTCAATCAAGTATTAGAAGGAAAAGAGGTAATGAAAAGGGAGGACTTGGGGAAAAAATTGGAAATAAAGTTGAAATGTTGGGCTACCTGCAACTTAAACACGCAATAACTAAAGTAAGAAAGGGTGAAAATTACGCTAGGGACCCCAAGATACTGGAACAAATTCTTTTTGAAAGAGCGGCAATGAAAGGAAGGCTAACCTGTATTTATAAAGCATTAAAAGACCTATGGTACCCCAAGGGGCTCTCTTACATACAAAAGTGGAAAAATGACTTGGATGTAGAATGGTCAGAGAAGGAGGAAGCCCAAATTATTACCTATATGCCTAGCAGTGCACATTCACTGGAGATTAAGGAATGTCAAAGGTATTATTTGACCCCAATGCAATTTAAGCACATAAAGGGAGAGGACAAAGGGTTATGTTGGACAGGGTGTGGGGAGGATGGAACTTCCATGCACTGTTGGTGGGACTGCACATGAATAAGTCCACTGTGGAGATGCGTCTGGAGGAAAATGGAAGAGATGACAAAAGTGACAATTCCTTTTCACCCAGAAATCAGTCTTCTGGGCTTGTTCCCATTAGCAAAAGTGTTACAGAACTACATATACTCTTGCTCTGCATTCATCCAGGCAGCAAAAAATGCCATTGCCTTGCATTAGAAAGAGAATAGAGAACTCACCGAGGGCGAATGGATGAACAGACTCTGGTACCATATAACCATGGAAGAGATAGCAGCCACTCTGCTTGATAAAAAAGAGGCATATACAGCAAATTGGTACCCTTGTGTCTGCACTATGAACTAAACAGACTTATCGGAAGATGAATGAGCTTTCCTGTCTGATTACTACATCTAAAAGTTAAAGAAAATAAGACTCATACCTGAATCCATGAGTTTGAGTTTTGAGTATTTGTTTTTATATGGATGAAAGAAATGTATCGGTAGATATTCCATTGCATTTTAAAATATATAACCATTCATAAAACAGTTAATAAATAATTTTTAAAAAACCCCACAAAGTTTTGTTTTCATTTTTGTTAATAACAAAATGTTGGTTTTTGTTATTGTTGTTGTTATTGGTACAGATTTCAAACAAAGATTGGTATAGATTTCAAACCACCACCAGAGTTCTGGGGCCAAGTTACAGGCAGGGAGGGCTGTGGCCAATACCTAGAAGCTGCTACCTTAGCCCCAGGACCCACCATAATGGGTCAGGGGCCATCATTCCTCACACAGAGAGACAATTTTCCAAAGCATCAAGAAACAGCCACTCCAGCCCCACTCTGCCATCAAGGTTCTGGGGCCAAGTTACTGGCAGGGGAGGGTTATGGCCAATACCTAGACACTGCCACTCTAGCCCCAGGGCAAACCATCATGGGCCTGGGGCCATCATTCCTCGCATGGAGATGATGTCTTTCCACCGCATCAAGAAACAGCCACTCCAGCCCCAGGACCCACCGCCAGAGATCTGGGGCCAATTTAAAGCCAGGGAGGGCTGTGGCCAATATCCAGAAGCTGCCACTCTAGCCCCAGGACCTAGCGTCATGGGTCTGGGGCCATCATTGCTTGCATGGGGGTGATGTCTTTCCACCACATCAAGAAACAGTCACTCCATCCTCAGGACCCAAAGTCAGGGTTGTTCTGGGGCCAATTTACTGTCAGGGAGGACTGTGGCCAATACCTAGAAGCTGCCACTCTAGCCCCAAGACCCACCGTCATGGGTCTGGGGCCATAATTCCTTGCACGGAGACAATGTTTTTCCACCGCATCAAGAAACAGCCACTCCAACCCCAAGACCCGCTGTCAGGATTCTGGGGGCAAGTTACAGGCAGGGAAGGCTGTGGCCAATATGTATCTAGAAGCTGCCACTCTAGTCCCAGGACCCACCATCATGGGTCTGAGGCCATCATTCCTCACATGGAGGCGATATATTTTCACCGCATAAAAAAACAGCCAGTCCAGCCCCAGGACCCGCCATCAGGGTTCTGGGGCCAAGTTACTGGCAGAGAGGGCTGTGGCCAATACCTCGAAACTGCCACTTTATCCCCAGGACCCACCATCATGGGTCTGGGGCCATCATTCCTCTCACAGAGAGTGTTTTTCCGAATGTCTGTACTGAACCAAAGAGGACCGAACTGAATGGCCGAACCCAAACATGGCGAACGAACCAAATGGCCGAACCGAATGGGTGAACCAAACTGGACTGGACCGAACTGAATGGACGAACCCAAACCACGATCTGTTCACCCATCCCTATTTGGTACCCTTTTGCAGAGCATTCATATTTGGCCTCAATTAATCTCTCTCTCTGTTTTGCCATGTTGCCTCAGTTTTTCCTGTCCTAAATATTTTTATTCTGTTTTTTGTGTCACCTAACCATTTTTCTTTCTAGGCATTTCTTTTCGTTTTATGAGACACTGAATAGATATTATATAATGCAAACTTCATTGAATGGTTATGGCTGCTCCATAGCTCAAGCAGTGTTTGAAGTATCTAGGATGCGACAAGCACTTTCCACCTTCCATGGAGTGTGCCTTCAAGCTCCAACTGATCATTAATGGCTTTCATTTCTGTAGCACTTTCCATTTGAGAAGCTCTAAGCACTTCATAAATGTAAGCAACCTGTGCATATAGTATTAAACTGTAGTTTTCTGGGTCACAAAGTGGGAAACTGAGGTACAGAGTGGTCATGGGCCAGAACTTGAAAGTGAAGTGCACATCAGTGATTATGTACTGCCTAACACAATGACTACATATAAAAATTCAATATACAAATGAAAACCAACTTAAGACTTATGTAGTTTTAAGTACGTCATTGTCCTGTACTGGCTGATGCCTATACTGCATCCATGCCCAAGGATAATTTGTATGCATACATGTGATACAATCACACACAATTATTTGTTGTATGTAGGTTTTAAGATTTGATTCGGACAGAAAGATCTTCAAAAAGGAACTGCCAAACCACAAGCACTGTTCCTTTCAGTGGAGCAAACGTCAATGGATCCATCTAGGACTGGACTATAAGTCTGCTTTTACATGAGCGACCAGGGAAGTGCGTTCTTCAATGCACGACTAGGAAAAGCTGTGCGGGGTGCAATTACATGCACCAGAAGTGGCTGCCCACCATAGGAATCGGCGGTACGCACAGCCCGCCTGTGGCCTTTTTAAAGATGCATTCTAGAAACCTCAATATCCAAAATGCACCTTCCAAGCCGATTCTTATTGCGGGCGTCCACTTCAGTGCGTGTAAACGCACCTTGCGTGGCTTTTCCCAGTGGCACATTGAAGAACATGATTCCCTGGCCACTCATGTAAAAGCAGCCTAAGTGACTAGATGCAAGTTGGTTTCCATTTGTATATTGAGTTTTTATATGTTGCTGAACCAGGAATAGAACGCAGAATTTCTGGCTTCCAGGACTGAGCTGAATCTTCTCTCTGCACAATGGCTTATAAATGTGTGTGTGCTCACACTCTGTAGCAGTCTTTATCGTGTATAACAGGAGTCAAATTTTGTAGCATTTTACCCTCGGAGAATAAAAGTATGCATCTTTCGTTTTTGCAAAGTAGAATGTAGACCTGAAACTGGTAATGGGTTTATTATTTGAAGGTACTATTCACATTTTTGGATAGCCTTTCAAAGACCCAAACAATATTCGCTACTAAAATGGGTACTCACATATCCATTTTTCAGGTATTCTGTTCTGTTTTTTGTTTTTTCATTTTGATATTTTGGTTACATTCTATTCGGTGACTGTGCATGTGCATTAGTGCTGATGTTGCCAACATGAGGTAACCAAAAATATTGTAATGACTGAATAACTGAACCAAAACCCTTAAAAACTGGGGAGGGGAGGATGAAATGGAATAACCAAAATGGATACCTGATGAAGTGTAAATGGGTACTGTTAGCTATAGTGCCATTTTCCATTTGGCTAGAGTATATTCAGTGAGTTAGTTTACCCATTTTTTTCAGGTACTCATTTCAGCTCTGTGGGTCAAATACTTGAGGATGGCAGATTTTTTGTCAATTTGAAGCCCTAAATGATACTACAAAAGTAACTGAAATAACAAAAACAAATACATGACAAAACCAAAACCAACCAACCAAACTACCAGATAAACCTAAAATGAAATATTCAGAACAAATGTTTATTTCAAATCATGAACAGAGAGAGGTCTGGTTTGAAACAACCATTCTGTTTTTCATGGAACAATTCTGCAAAAACAAAATGACATTCCAAAATGTAAAATGCCGGAATTTTTTTTTTATCAGTCTGTTTGGAATTTTGATTGGAATTTTGTTGAATCCAAATTCCAGTCAGATGGACTGAAACACCCAGTTCCATAAAAAATATAGGGTGATTCAAGATGTGATGGGTGGCCGCTTTCACCACGGGCTGTGGGGTGGTTTGGACCACAGCTGGGGGTGAAGGGGCGTGCCAACAGACGTGCGCCCCATTGCCCCCAGCCATGGGGACTGCCAAACCATGGCCCATGGTGAAAGCGGCCACCTGTCACGTCTAAAGTGGCACCCCCCCCGAGGGGGCAGGGCCACATGGCGCAGCGTGCTGCCGCACTGCCCTGCCCCCTGTGTTCCGCGGCAGCTCTCCCCCCTCCCGATGGGCAGCGGCATCATAGGCGGGGGTGAATGCCATTGACCACGGTGAACGGTAAGTAAACAGAAGTTACTTTCCATTCACCATGGCCTTGGTGGCCTTTCACCACACTTCTCGACCTCCTCGCGTCCGGAGGTCCAGAAGCGTGGTGAATGCAAAACCAGGTTTCATTTGAATGTGGTGAACATCTGGTGGTGAGCAAACAGACGTTCACCACAGTCAAACGTGGCCCGTGTTTGACTGTGGTTCGGGGGGGTGAATTTCAGACTCATAACGTCTGAAATCCCCCGTAAACTGGACAGAAGTTTGTTTTCAGCCATTAACAGAGCGTGCACCGTAATCCTCTGTCAGGATTGAAATGAATAGCTGTAATTTAACAAATTTCATATTCATTTTAAATGTTCATTTCAGTTCTAGTGTGTAGCTTTTATTTAAGGAGGCAGACAGAAGCACCGATGGTGAGAAAGGCATAATCTGGGAGAGAATTGCTTGCAGGGCCCCCTCTGCTCTTGGCCTCCAAGAGCCTGTGGGTAGTTGTGGGACCACCTTCTGTTGGTGAGAGCATGCAAACTTCAAAGAATATGCCTGAGGAAGGTGTCAAAAATGTGCAGTCTCGCCAACAGAAGTTGCTTTTTTTTTAAAAAAAAGAATCATCCAAACAATCTTCCTTTTCTCTCTCATCTAGACACAGTGGAATTATATTAACATTGGCATATATGAGACCTTTCCACCACCTAGTATTTACCCCCAAAGTCTTTTAGGTGATCTGAGAAACATCATAGAGACAATATGCCCTACATTTCTTCTATGCATTTCAGGAGGCAAACCTTGTGGGCTGTATGTTAATGAAGAGAAGTCTTTCAGCTTATTTTCTCCTGAATAATTGGTAGTAAATTAAAGACGGATAGTTTAACTGATTCCTTACATAATTTAAAGAACAGAAATTAGCCCCCCCTTCACAGCTTTGTTCACTACGATTAATTATATGCTTCAAAGTTTATAGAGTTTTCAGCGTTCTTCAGAATTATGAATAATTGATATTCAAAATTATGCCTATTTTTCCAGATAAAATTGTTTTTGCTAGAAATTTCCATAATCCAAAAAGAAGTAAATTTCTCTGGTTACTATGCATTTGCTAAATGCATTAATGCATAACAAAGTGTATTTTAGGAGATTAACCTTGACTACATCACCCCGCCCAACCTCCTGGAAACCTGTGACAGATGATATGATTGAATTTATTCTTCTGATCTGGTGAGTTTGACTATCCTATAAGAACAAATTCTTATTTCTGGGCCGAATTAGAATGTTTTGGTCTTGTTTTCTGACTTTGATAGCAGTCATCTCATAGCCCTAAACAAACACTAATTAACTAGAAACTTCACCCTTTGGGTTAGGCACAATTATACCCTTCTCTAGAAGGGTAAATACAAAGACTAGCTCACTATCCCAGAGCAGGTCAGAGAGAGTTCAGAAAGAACTAAAGTGTCTTGCTGTAATGGGGCCACTTGCCTGCATAAATCACAATCACCTTTTGCAACTTCCACCACTCAGACACCTACAAATAGCACCATCTATTTGTCAACCTTGCTCTCATCCCATTGCAGCTTCTTCCCCTGTGCTGAACCTTTGGTAAATGCCATCCATTCCAGATTCACAGTCTATTGTGCTTTACCAACAACTTTTCTCTCAGATTTTCTCCTCCTCCTTTTCCCCTCTCAGGTCTGATTGACCTCATACAGGCTGCACCTGCCAATTAGAAGCCGGTAGTCTCTTTAAAAATCTGCAGTTGATAGTCGTCACAGTCAAGCCTAAGGTGTAACCCTATGATCATTTTACACTAGCCTGTCACATATGGGTGGTCTATTAATTTGATTACATCCTTTTAATGAAATTATCTAGTTGGCTTTTGAGAATACAGTGGGTGTCTTTAGACATAACAAATATTGGATGTGAAAACCCCTAAGCACATATTTGGTCATTGTGTGTAAGCACCGTAACAATCCCAAAACCAATTTGGCCACCCGTTGAACCCATGATGTGAACACCATTGTATCGCAAGGACAATTTGCGTATTTCAGCTGAACACGTGGCCAATGTTGTGCCTAATGATATCACGTGGCATGTTAGTAGGTACAACATGAGGAAACCACCAATTTCCCCAAGATGGACTGTATGTCTAAGCAGCACTACATGGTGAACACAGGGCCAAACCAGTAGGGATGTGCGAACACCATGGGTTCGGTGGTTGGCCCGTTCGGTGTTCGGCTGAACCTGAACCCGTTCGGTTCAGCCAGTTAGGCCCAAACGGGTTCGGGGGTGCCGAACCCGTTCAGGTGGGGGGGTGTTTTTCCTCCCCCCTCCAGGCTGCGTGGGTGGAAGGGGCACAGGGAGCACCTCCCCACCCCCCCTGCCCAGCCTCATTAAAAAAAAAAAAATAACGCCCCCACCCCAGGGATTGCCCTACCTAGTGGTGTTGGGACTACGGCCCTGGGACCGGTGGCGGCGGTGCTCTGGAGTGCTTCAGGCCACTGCTAGGCCTTCCGGCTCAAACTGGAAGGCCTACTAGTGGCCTGAAGCACTCCAGAGCACCAGTGCCACTGGACCTGCTAACGCTGCTGTTGCCAGACCCGGAGTCCGACCTACCTGGTGGTGCCGGGGCTCCGACCCCAAGTCCGGCAGTGGCGGCGGGTCAGGCGGTGGTGGTGCTCTGGAGTGCTTCAGGCCACTACTAGGCCTTCCGGTTTGACCCAGAAGGTCTAGTAGCAGCCTGAAACGCTCCGGAGTGCCGCTGCCACCAGAACTGCCACCACCAGACCCAGGTCCGGAGCCCTGGCACCACCAGGTAGGGCGATCCCTAGTGTGTGCGGTTAAAAAAAAAATTACAAGACTGGGCAGGGGGGAGGTGCTCCCCATCAACCCTTCCACCCGCATAGCCTGGAGCGGGGAGGGAAAAAACGGGTTCCTCCCTGCCCCCATCTGAACTGGTTCAGAATGCGAACTTTGTTCAGCCTGTTCAGGCAGGGGTTGGCTCAGCTTCAGAGTGTTCAGGAATGGACCAAATCCCCCAAGTTCGGGTCGAACCCCCTGAGTTCAGGCCAAACCCCGAACTTCCGAACCGCGTTCGCAGATCCCTACAAACCAGTGTTCATCATATCAAGGTCAAAACACACATTCAGACACCCATGCACGTTATGTCTAATGACAAATGTTTCTACAGTGAAATAATTCTCCTCCACCCCTATAAATCCATTATATGATAAACCTTGAGCCTCTGAAGCCAGAATTTTGACAGTGAGTTAAAGGAGATTAGGGCTTATTTTTTGCATATTAAATGCCTTTGCTAGAAACCTTCATTTTGTTTTTCTGTGAGATGGAATTCATGCTCTGTGGATATTCATTATTAGCAAGTTCAACTGAACACGTCACACAGGCAAAATGTGATACACTCCTGCCCGGGAGCTTCGCTCCTCCTCTGCTCCCAACCTTGCTTGTTCACAAGCAACCCCCTTGCTCCTCTAAACATTAGGGATGGATGAACAGAACCAAGTTCAGAAATTCAGGTAGGTTCAGTTCGGAAATTTGGTTCGGTTCAGAAGTTCAGTTCGGTCAATCAAATATTCAAGTTCGGTCCGAACTCCGAACTTCCGGACAAAGTTCGTAAATTCAAACCCCATTGAACTAAATGGAATATTATCTTTTAGGGGTAAGTGAACAGAGCCGAGCTCAGAAATTTGGTTCGGTTCAAAAATCGAGTTCGGTTCAGAAGTTCGGTTTGGTCAACCGAACTGGTCGTGTTCGGTCCGAACTCCAAACTTCCGAAACGCGTTCGCCCATCCCTACTAAACATCTTCTTCTACCTTGCTGTCCCTCATGCCTAGAACTCCTTCCCTGGATATGTTTGCTCTGCTCCCGCCCTCCCAAATTTCAAATCCCTTCCTTCTTGAAAACCTCTTCTATCAGGCGTTCCCTAGCTCACCATGAGTGAAATCTTGTCCTCTTCCCCCTCACTCAGAATCTAGCTCCCTGTAATTACAGAAGCATATGCACATGCAACTTCTCAGCCTCATAAATATAATCTTGTCTCTCCTGAGGTTCACATTTCCCTTGTCGAGAGCTATGGCCAAGTGCCTCTCAATAAAACTACTAAAACTACTCTCCCTTGTCACTTAGATTGTAAGCCCCCGGGGGGTAGGGACCTGTCTATAACTATTGATTGTATAGGTTCAAGTACACTGCTGGTGCTATATAAATAAAAATTAATAATATAGAATCAGATATTCTGCAGAATGCCTAGATATTTAATACAATGTAAAAAAAAAGTGTAGCCAAAGTACCCACCTACTAGGGAATATTTCTCTATTATGCCTAGAATTTCTGACTGATATTGGGCACAGTTAGGACTTTCCCTACACTTTGCCTACATAGACAAGGAAAATTTAGATGTAGCAATTCTGTAGAATGCCCAGATAGCATAAACAATGTAACAGTGCTGTTTGGCTTTCTATAGATTGCCTAGGTTATGTATACATTTCTTGCATTTCATGCTTTACCTGTTACATCCTTCAACTCTGTATGAATTTTGTAGGGATTACAGAGAATGCCTAGGTAAAGTATGTAATTTCTCTAACATTTTACACATTGCTGAACAGCTGACTGGCACTGTATAAAATTCCTAGCCACTGTACAGAATGCCAAGGTAGCATATTTAATTCATCCAGTATTGTTCTCCTTGCCCACAAAGCCACAGGCATTCTATAGATTCCTGAAAGACTGTATACAGTTGGGTTCTGGTACATCCATCCTAGAGAATCCCTACCTTCCAGTCCCTCATTGCTATCATCTGGTGGCTGGATAAACCAATTTCTGGAGAGACTGGTTATTTAGTAATACAGAAAAGGGCTTTCTTGATATTGGGGCCTGGTATGAAATTTTACCCCAGTTTCCTGCCCCTCTCTCAGACCTATATACATCTCCTTCATTTCATACTGTACCAGTAACGTATACTTACATGGAACTACTGTAAGATAGTAGTTAGAGCATGGTAGTAGTTTAACAAGATGTGGAGGTAGATAACATCACTATTTGTTGATAATTATTTTCTAAGGAAGTACAGGTATTCCTTCCCCTCTATCCCACTGTATTATGTGTATTAGTTATATGCCCTGGGTCAAAGCCTTCTCTAGCCAAAAAATTAGAGCAGCAAATTTGCAGAGGTGGATCTGTGGGAGACATGCAAGCCAGGCTAGCACTTAGCCCTATGTACTGTATATGCTCTCACAGTTACTTCATTATCTTTAGTGGGTTTACAGTAGTGATGAATTAGGTGCTCTCTGAGCCCAGTTCTCCTCTGTTAAAGATATAATTCTGTACTGGCTGCATTGTTTTCAGTGGATTTATAATGTAACTGAAAGTAGAATTTCCTTCTGTGTTTTTACACCTAATCCTGTATTAATTTTCCACTCCAGGCTAGGGATGGGGAACCCCTGGATGGCCTCCAGATCACAAGGTACTCTGGGGCCACAGAGTAGATAGGTGGAGGTTGTGGAGAGACATTGGCCCTTTTCACACAGACACTCTAACACTGATAAAATGGGTGTTACATTTTATTATACATGTTGCAGGGCTGAAGGTGTTCTCTATGGGTGCCCTGCAACATGTATAATAAAATGTAACACCCATTTTATCAGTGTGAGCTCATCTGTGTGAAAAGGGTGTTAACAAACATGATGGTGGACCATTTTGGCCCATGCGCCACTGTCACGTTTGTTGAGGGGCAACGAGATGTTTGCCCTGTAGTTTCCCTGAGTGTCATAGCAGCTATCCCAGACTATGACTCTGGAGACCTCCAGAGACCTCCGGAGTCACAACCTGGGCTAGCCACTACCATGCTTGGAGAAAAGGCAGGCCACTGTTCTCTGCCTAGTCCCTAATGTCCCCTATGAGTGGCCATGGCATCATGCGGGGCAGGTGGGCCGCTGGGCGCAGTGCGGGGGCAGGGCCAACCATACATTTCTGCAACGCTCAGCCCCCCGCCCCATGCCCAGAGATGGTCATGTTTGTTCTGCGCCTAAACTCAATCCTGACTGGGGTGTGAAGTCATGGCCTGACGGCATCATGTATGCTTTCACCCAGAGCCTTACCTGCGTGGGATTCTGGGATGTGTCAGGAATCGAATGTGTTGGGGTGGGGAGGTGGAGCACTTCACAATTTGCAAGCCTCGTCACCTTGCATCCTGGTGTGCCCCACTTCCTGCGAATGTAAGCCCTGCATCCTGAAGGCATTATAGTCAAGAACTATAATTTCAATTTAACTTAATTTGTATGGAAGAAGCAGCATCGTATATGCCTGTGTCTATCTGTGGAGAAGGATAATTAAAGAAGAGAAGCAAGCAAAAAATTAAATAAGAAATCTGTAAAGCCCCAATGTGTAGATTTCACTTTCAGAAAGCCTAATGTTTTTTCCAGTATTTATTTCCGCCTCTTACAGGAGAAGAAAACACAATAGCTAGGTCTCAGACTATTTCCACTTAGATTTAATGGAAAACACTGAAATTTCCAGAGACAAGGTACTGGTTCAGGATAAACATTTTAATTCACTCAACCCTAATTAGTTCAATTTGTGATTCGGCTGCAGACATTTCAATTGCTTTTTTATCCATACTGTGTATGTACTGTAAATGTCTCAAGACTATTTCTGAAATTTGCTAGTGATGCAAAAACAGAGGGAAAAAGGAGTAAGTTATTATTAATAAGCAGCAATTATGGTGCTGAACACTGAAATGAACATCCTGTATTTATTGCTGTTGTATCCTCCATCTCAATTTTGTCAATTAGATCAAGCAGGTCATAGGAAGACTCAAAGCACATTTATAGGGGTAATTGTACCAAGCACAATCCAATTATGTGTAAATGCTTCCGTGATGTTATCATTCTTTATGGAAGCCTTGGTAACACAAATTTCATTTAGAAGACAGAGCAGATGTCACTTTCCATTTTCCTCTTCTGACCAAGTTTAGAATGTGGTCAAGTTGACACGTCAGTACTTGGTCTTGAACCCTCATCTCCAGGGTTTTTGGGGCAGTGGCTGGGCCTGCAGCACCACTACTTCACTCTGTCTCAGGCCCAGCCACTCCCCCCAAAAGGCCTTCCTGCCTTGCCATTGCCACACCCCCCTCAAGTCTGTCTCCTGCTCTTTCAGCTTCCTCGTTGGCTGCCAATCAGCATATAAAATTGTCTGGTAGCACCATGAAGATGGATGGAGCCTCTCTCTCTCTCTCTCTCTCTCTCTCTCTCACTCACTCTTCCTGTTTCCTAGGGATGTGAGAACAACTCGTGGTTCGGTTTTGGTTGTTTGGTTCAGTCCGGTTTGGGCGTTCAGTTCGTTTGCCGAGTTCGGGTTCGGCCGTTCGGTTTGGTCATGTTCAGTTCAGTTCGGGTGTTCGGTAAAAGGTATCACGAGATCCCATGATCACACCGGAAACCGTAAATTCGAGTGCATGTGG
Organism: Sphenodon punctatus; assembly: GCA_003113815.1. Lineage (NCBI taxonomy): Eukaryota > Metazoa > Chordata > Lepidosauria > Sphenodontia > Sphenodontidae > Sphenodon > Sphenodon punctatus. Next base: position 1,114,831 of record QEPC01007287.1, read on the forward strand.
AGCTATGTGGTGAGAGAGAATGTGTTTGTGGCTGGCAGTTCGGTTTCATGTGTTTTGTCTGTTTGTGTTTGGTTTGGCTGTGTTGTTTTGCTTGGTGAGTGTTGTTGGGCAACTGTTGTTGTCTGTGTGTGAGCTTTTTGGGGGAAAAAAATTGAAAAAGACTGTTGTCTTGAATCCCCGGCTGGGGGTCGACTTGGTGCTCCCAGAGCCGGTGTTGGAGGAGGAGGAGGAGGAGGTGGTCACTGGCCCAGTCCCTGGACCGTCGGTGGCGGTGGCCAGCTCCTCAGATGAGGAGAAAGCGGCGGGAACAGGAGGTGCTGCCAGGTTTGTAAACTTTTTTTTTACTTTGAGGACAAGAAAGGTTCTTAGGCTCTATCCGTTAGAGCGAGCTCACTGGCATGCGCAGGGGCAGATCCAGAAGTGATGTGAATGGGGGGGCTGAAGTCTAAAGTTAGTATAGCTCCACCCAGGTGAGCAGGCCCTGCCTCCAGCCCCACTTCTAGCCCCACCCCCTACCAAGTGAGCAACAGTGTTAGGCCAGTTTATCCCCCACCCCAAAGTCATGGGAAACCCCCCAAGCCACAGCTCCAACAGGGGAGGGGAACTTAGGTTCAGTGGAGCAATGGATATGATAGCTGGGCTCCAGCTGCTGCCTGAAAGTGGACATCAAACACAGATGGTTAAATAACCCCTTCCCCTAGTCTCACTACAGGAAAATACAAAGGGTATTTTCAGACGTTACGCCACCACGGTGAATCCCCCTGTGGGGACCATGGTGGCGTAATGTTTGTTGGGCCGAAAAGTGATTCCCGCCAGATAGTCTCTTTGACCACGCTTTTGGAGGTCCGGTTGGCCGGAGCTCCGAAAGCATGGTCAAAGCAATTCCCGCCGGGGGTGAACAGCCAGCGGGAATCACTTTTTGTCCCAACAGAAGTGGCGTTACCACGGTCAACCATGGCAGTATTCACCGTGGTTCACCGTGGTAACGTCATGTCTGCTCCCGGACCACGGCCTGGAATTGGCGGCCGTGCCTGCTGCCAATTCCGGGCCGTGGTCAATACCCCAGGGGGCAGACAGGTGCTGTGGCCACATTGGCCTATGTGCCCGCCCATCTCCCAGAGGGCGGGCTGCCTCAAGAGCATGGGGGGAGCGGGGCTGTGTGGCCACACGTTGCACCGTGCAGCCCCGCCCCCTTCCCTGATACCCCTCCGGAATCAGCTGGCACATCTGTTGATGGGCCATTCTGATTCCGGAGGGGAATCAATATGAAATTCCATGCTGGGGCCAATGGGCACCCCAGCATGTCTGAAAACACCCAAAGGCTAGGGGAAAATCCTCATTGTACCCCATGCCAAAGAGGGAAATAAATCAGGGAGAGGCAAATGCCCCAAGTAGATGAGGGGCAAATCTTCACTGTGCAAAAGAGGGCAATAAAAGAGAGGGGGGAAATGCCCCCTTACAAGCCAATCAGGTAAGAATCAAATCCCCACTGCACTCCATACCCAAAGAGAACAATAAAAGGGAGATGGGCAAATCATGCCCCCTTGTAGGAGTGTGCATGTCATTTCCATTATTAAAATAACAATAATGAACATTGTTGTGTTCATTATTGTTATTGCAGTATCAAAAATGACAAATAATAATAACAAAAATAGAAACAAAAATGACTTTGTTTTTGAAATAAAGGGAAAAACCTGAAAAACATATTTCTGGCTGTAACTTTTTTGTTTTATTCAATTCTGATTAAACATGGGGAGGGTGTACCACCAATGGAGGGCACTATGTGTACCAATTTGTGAAATGATTAGGTAAAGGAAACTGATTTTAGAAGCAATTGAATGTTGTGATTTTCAGAAAAGCTCCATACACATTCATGGCTACAACTTCTTTATCTTGCATCCAATTTGCATTATGCCTGTGAATATTATGTCCCTCCATAAACCTAACACTCCTGCCAATTTTCAGAAAGATTGGATAAAGGGTCCTGATGGTATAAGACATTAACTTGAAAATACATTTACAGCTGTATCATTTGTATATTCCATTCTGTTTAAAAGGTATTTGGCAGGAATGTATCACATACCGTAAATGTCATCTCTGCCAAACTACAGAACAATTTGATAAAGGGACCCAATTTTATAAGCAATTGATGTTGTCCCTGTGAAGACCATTATTCAGATAAATAGCAGCACATGCAGTGCCAGTCAGAGGCAGGCACCCTGCATGGCAGGGGGAGAGAGATTGTAGGAGGGAGGATGTGGAGCAAACCAAAAGACTGACAGACACATTCACTGGCCAATTACTGCATGCTTCCAGCTTTACAGGACCAATTTGTAGTGGCTTCGAGGCAGGCATAGGGGGCGGTCCTGAGGTGGGCATAAGGGCATAAAGGACATAACTGGGACTTTGGGGATAGCATCCAAGCAATTGGGGGACATAGTTTACACATCCAGGCTGGTCAATTATCATCAAAATCACATCCTGCAGCACTGTGACAGAGGACATAAGAGAATCTCTATTGACTCTTTACTAAACAGATGCTTCTGACTTTCCAGTAACAAGTGGGGGACAGATGTTGGGATGGTCACAGTACAGAAGAAGGATATTTGGTTGACCTTTCTGCTGGCCAATTGGCATCACCAACCGATCTTATACCACAGTGACGTAAGAGAATCTCAGGCATAGGCTCCTTCTCTGCTTATGCAGTGTAGGCATATAAAATTGGTACCATTTATCACAGATTTCTGATATGTGGCAGAGATTATAATGAAATGATAATGAAAGTGTTATATACAGCCCTGCCAAATTTCATGTACACTGGTTGGACTACAAAGACTTTAGTCAGATATACCTTTATATGTTAATTGCTTATACCACCAGGATCCTTTATCCAATACTTCTGAAAGTTACCAAAGATAGTAAATATGGGAAGGGGTGTAAACCTGCCAAGTGTCATCTACATTAGATAAGAGGCAAAGAAGTTACAGCTAAGAATGTATATGAATGTATATGAAGAATTTTGCAAAATAAGATAATTTGATTGCTTCTAAAATTTGATTCCTTTACTCAATCCTTGTGCAATTTGGTACACTTAATGCCTCGCATTGGAGGTATATGCAGCCCACGTTTCAGCCACATGTAGTGGAAAATAACAAAGTTACAACTGAAAATGTGTTTTCCATTGAAACCAATGAATATGAAAGCCAAAATGATTCAATTCAATTAGTCAATTGCTTCTAAAATTTGATTCCTTTACTCAATCCTTGTGAAATTTAGTACACTTAATGCCTTCCATTGGAGGTATATGCAGCCCAATTTTCAGTTACATATAGTGAAAAACAACAAGGTTACAGCCGACAATGTGTTTTCAATTGAAACCAATGAAAATGAAAGCCAAAATGAAATTGGGGGGGGGGGGCTGAAGCCCCCTGAGCCCCCCCTGTGAGTCCACCCATGCAGACATTGGATTGTCCAGTAGCAGATCCCATGGCACAGACAGCAGAGGCAGCATAAGCAGCAGCAGCCATTGGATTTCTGGGACACAGAACCCGTGGCACAGACAACAGAAGTGGCATTGGCGGCAGCAGCAGACATGGACTGACTGGTAGCAAGCCCATGGCACAGACAGCAGAGGAATTATTGGCAGAAGCAGCAGACATTGGATTGCTGGGGCACAGAACCCATGGCACAGACAGCAGAGGCGGCATTGACAGCAGCAGACATTGGATTGCTGGGGCACAGAACCCATGGCACAGACAGCAAAGGTGGCATTGGCAGCAGCAGCAGCAGACACTGGATTGCCGGTGCACAGAAACCATGGCACAGAAAGCAGAGACAGCATTGGCAGCAGCAGCAGACATTGGATTGACCTGGTGAAGAACCTGTGGAACAGCAGAGATGGCAGCAGCAGGATTTGCCTGTGCACAGCACCCATGGAGCCAGGATGGTAGGATTTGCCAGGGAAGAGCTCTCATAAAGCAGCAGATGGCAGCAGCAGGATTGCCTGGGCACATTTGGAGACTACATTTTCAGAGCACCCATGGACCAGCAGACAGCAGCAGTGGGATTACCAGGCCAGTGAGGCACATCACCCTGGGTTGCCAGGGCAGGCAGAGGCACCTTGGCATGAGGGGCAGGCAGGCTGGGGCAGGGCTTCAGCTTTGCCCACCTGGTGGTCAGACAGGCACTTTGACATGAGCATGGGAAGGCAGATTGAGGCAGGGTTTGATCTTGGCCATGTGGGCGGATGGGTGGGCAGGCAGGCAGGATGGCATGAGCATGGGAAGGCAGACTGAGACAGGGTTTGGTTGGTCTTGGCCACCTGAGTGGGTGGGCAGACAGGCAGCATGTCATGAGCATCATAAGGCTGTCTGAGGGAGGGTTGGTCTTGGACACCTCGGCAGGTGGGCAGACAGGCAGTGTGGCATGAGCAGAAGGAAGACTGAGGCAGGGTTTGACCTTGGCCACCTGGGCGGGCAGGCAGACAGGCAGTATGGCAGGAGAGGCAGTAGGGAAGGCAGGCTGGGACCTTGACAGGGCATTCAGATAGGCTGGCAAAGACTGCGCATCGCACGACAGAGAGCCAGTCAGATAGGTGGGCCGGAGTCATCTAGCCAGAGGCCAGCTGGTAGGCTTACAGCTTCCCAATGCCACCCTGAATCATAAGGTCTGTCAGATAGGCTGGCTGAGGTCATTTAGTCAGAGAGAGAGAGAGAGAGAGAGAGAGAGAGAGAGGCAGGGTGGGCGCTGGGCATTGGGAGGGAGGGACAGCACCTCAGCAGCAGCAACCCAGATTGAGGAGGAGCTCCATCCCAAGACTGCCCCTGACATGGGATGGCGTGTGCCACTGCACCATCAATCAATGTCCAGGGGACAGCTCGGGGAAACCCAACAGCGGAATGTTCACCTTGATGAAGAGCAACTGCTGCACCAACTTGTCCCCAGTCTGAGGCAGTGTGGTGAGCAAATGTACTCTGCAATTGAGAACACCCGCTCACTGGGGACACTCATTCATGGGCAAGACAAGAGATCCTTGGCCACTTTGGACAGGTCTGGCCATACATTGGTCTTGCCGGCCCAATAGGCCAAGGGATTGCTTCTGGGTTCGATGCACGGCTCCTCCTCCAGGTAACTCTCCACTGCTGCTGGGGAACTGTTGTACTCCCTCACGTAACTGTTCTTGGCCACCACCTCCACCACTGCCCTCAACCACACTTGCCTGCCCTGCTGTGCACAAGCCCATGCTCGCCAGAGTGGCCTGCACATACGAGCTGCTGCTGGCAACAGGGGTGCTAGTGCTGCTCAGCCTGCTGCTGGTGCTGCTACTGCTAGGGTTGGTGGTAGGGATAGACCCTGCTAGTTGAAAGGGGTGTCTGCTCCCACTACCACCATACCCAGGGGCATCCTGATTCTGCTGCTGCCGCGCACTCTCAAGAGTCCATTCTGCCTGCCGGACCCTCTCCACCAGGTCACCCTTCCAGTGTCCATAGAGTGCTGTCTGGCATGCCATGCTTCCCTTGACCCTGGGGTCCAACATGGTTGCCAAAACGTATTCCATCCACTACAGGAGTTCGTCGAACCGCACCTTAAGCCCTGCCTTCCGCTGCCACACCAGGTCAACCGCCTCATCTGCCAGCTTCCTGCCCTGAGGGCCACAATCCCGCCCTTGGAGAATCTCCTCCAGCCTCCTCAGGAGACTCTGGACCAGAGGGGTCACCTGGCTGATGGTGGCTGTGGAGGAGCTGATGGTGTCCGTCAAGGTCAGGAAATGGTCTCAGCACGAAGACCGTGTGAACCAGTATCTCTCATTCCACCCCATTGTACCCTGGAGGTGCCCCACTGTCTGTCACCAGTTGAACATGATGCAAGGCAGATTTCTGCTCGAGAAGCTGCTCGAGCATCAGGAATGTCGAATTCCATGGCGTGGACACATCCTGCAACAGCTGGTGCACTGGGGAGCCTTGCTCTGGCTTCTTTGCCTGGAGGAGGTCACTGAACTTCATGCTCTGATTAAAGAAACCGGCCAGCTTCCTCCCCCACTCAATCAGGGAGTTAAGGGTGCCTGCCCCAATCCCCTTCTCCCCCAAGCCCAGGTGAAGGGTGTGTGCAGCACAAGGAATGCTGGTGAAGCCCCCTTGTAGACTGCCCTCAATGTTGACCATGCAGTGCGTCACCACAAGCCCCTTGGTGAATGGAGCGCCTGGCATGACCCACTCCCTCACCATGGTGGTCAGGGCTGTCTCGATGTTCCGAGACGTGTCGGGTCCGCAGCGTCCATGACGTCCACCTGAAGCAGGGCCCATCTGTACCCTGCTTCAGGATCCTTCCTGACACTCCCAAGTGCTGCCTCCAAGTCCTGCCACCAGTGCATCATCACTACCAGGTAGGCGTGCAGCTCATTTCTGCTCGACCACAGGTTGGTGATGAAGTGGACGGTGGCACCCCCAGCCCATGCCAGCTGCTCTGTCATGTGCTCCTTTAAAGCCTGTTACAGGGCTGGCACCACCTGCTGACTCAGGGTGCTGCACGAGGGCAGCTTAAACTGGGGGGCCAGGAAGCCAATCAGGTGCCTAAACCTCATGTCCCTGACCACTGAGAAGGGCTGCCCATCTAACGCAATCATTTCCCCAAACATGCGTGTGGCTTTCACTTGAAAGCCACACTGCCCTCCACATCCTGAAGCTGCCGATGGACTTGGCAGCTTCCCCCACCCCAGCTCCTCCATGGTGCACTGATTCTTCTGGGCCTCAACTGGCTGTTGCTGCATTTCATGAACTACATTTCATGAAACGCAGTTTCATGAACTACATTTCCATTTCATGGCGTTTCATGAACTACATGAACTACATTTCCATTTCATGAACTACATTTCCATTTCACGGCATTTCATGAACTACATTTCCTTGTGAAGAATTCACACAGAATAACTCTCAAGAAGTTATAAGGCAATTTATGAACTGTACACCTCGTGAAGAATTCATACAGAATAAATTTCAAGAAGTTTGTTTGATTGTTTATTTAATTTGGACTGGATATTTCATGGTTTTCTATTATTTAAAGGTTTTGATTAGCTAACTTTACAATTCTTATCCTTTGGTTAATCAGTATTCTCAGTTCTTTATCTTTGTTGTATCTATTGACTGTGTGTAGGATACTGTTTGATTCCCCCTTTTTTGTTTTTGCACAATTAAGGTTAGTCACCCAGGAATGGATAGTAATGTCTTTTTTGACACTTTAAGTTACAGTGAGAATGAAGCACGGAAAACTTTATCTTCTCTGTCTTTATTTAATGGGAGTGATGAAACAGGCAATTTTGATATTTTTGCCAAGTATTCCCAAATAATGGAGAAGAAACAAAAATTAGATTTACATTCCATGTCCTTATCAGATTATTGGAGAGCTAAAAGAATCCCTAGGGGTTTAAGGATTAATAAAGTTCCAAGTATGTTCATCCAGAATGACTCATTCAGAAGTAAATGGGTTTCTATATTGAATAAATGTTAATTTGATTTGATGTTATTACTAATTGACACCATAAAAGAAGAAACTGTTGTGCTGGAAAAAGATATATCTCTATGCAAAGTAGATATAGAATCTAAAATTGATAATATGTCCACCAATCAAAAATGGATTGAGGATGAAAAGAATTTGAAAGAGAAATATAATGCACTTAAAGATTTTAAGATTAAGAAATTTAAAATGGACAGATTAGATTATGACAATAATCGAGTGCACCCTTGGTTGACTGATTTAACCATTAGGAAAGGCATTTATAGGAAGAGGGTGAGTTTCAATCTAGAGAATAAGTCTGGGAGGGATGGTACATCTGGGGAAGATTTTTCAGATGAGTCGTCCTCGGGTAGAAGTGGGACTTCTTTAAGGGAACAGAGACCGCGTTTCTCACGATGCAACAAAGAGAAAGAGAGAGAAGTAGAGAGGAAGGGTCCATCCAGGATACAAACCAGACTGCAGACCAAGGAACAATGGACTTAGTGGTGAATTTGTCTTCAAGAGTGCTATCCCCTGAACAATTAAAGGTGTTGGGCTTAGGGTTAGCATTTGTTCCAACACACATTAATAAGTTGTTTGACACTACAGTGGAGTTATTTCGGCTTTTTAGGCAAATCAGATTTTAAAAGTTTTTTGCTGGTTATTCAGGTTCGGCCGATTCCTTGGAAGAACCTGCCTCACCGTTTAAAGTGGGTTTGAATTTCACATCTTCAAGTGAGTTAGATGCTTCCATCAGTACTTTTGAAAGATTAGTATGGGAGGATACAGAAAAGTTGTTTGATAAGCAAGTAGCTGTTAGACATAATTTAACTAAGAAGGATAAGTTTGTGTTGGAAGATTTGTCCAAGGATCCCGAAATAGTCATAAAATCAGCTGATAAAGGTGGGGCAATTGTGATTATGGATAAAGATGATTATAGGAATGAAGTGTTGCACCAATTACATGACAACAGAAGGTATACTCCTCTTGATAAAGATCAGATTGATGAGATCCAAAAAGAGATTTTGTGTCTACTAGAAGAGGGTTTGAAAAATGATTTTATTACACAGAAAGAGTTTGGGTTCTTGGTAAACAAATCTCCAAGGACACCTTTGTTTTATATCCTCCCCAAGATTCATAAGGGAATACCCCTGCCAGTGAGACTGATTGTGTCAGGTACAAATTCAATATTAGAACCGTTAGCAAAATTTGTTGACTTTTTTTAAAAAACAATCATTCCGTCTTTGAGACCATACATTAGGGATTCTTCCCATTTTTTGAATATTCTTAGGGATATAGTTCTTTAAAAAGGAATGACGTTGTTTTGGTAACTCTTGACGTGGTTTCGTTGTATTCCAATATTCCGCAAAAAGAAGCTGTGGATATTGTTAGATCCACATTGGAATTACGCACGTATAGTGGTCCATCTGCAAATTTTTGGCAAATTTATTGCAATTGATTATGGCAAGAAATTATTTCAAATTTGAAAATACTTTTTACTTTCAAAATTTGGGCATTGCGATGGGGTCTTCTATGGCACCAGAAGTAGCAAATTTGTTTATGGATATGTTTGAGCATTGTTTTGTATTTGACGATAGAGTAAATGGCTTTTTTGAAAAGATTTTCCTTTGGAGGACATATATAGATGACATTTTTATGATTTGGAAGGGTCCGTTATAAATTTTGTGTTCCTTTCATCAGTGGTTAAATCTATGTCATGAATTTATTTCTTTTGAGATGCATTATGATTTGGAGACTATTTCTTTTTTAGATATAAAAGTTTCCTTGGGTCTGGATAGTTTAATTACACCCACTTTTTCAAAGCCTACAGATAAAAATAAATACCTACATTATAGAAGTTATCACCCTGGCCATTGGAGGAGGAATTTGCTGTATAGTCAGTTTTTACGTGTATGTAGGAATTGTTCAAAAGATAATGTTTTTGTTAGAATCACAGAAATTGTACACAAAATTTTCATGGAGGGGTTACCCAAAATCATGTTTGGATACAGCGATACAGAAGGCTTGAGATAGGCGAACAGATCGTGGTTTGGGTTCGGCCGTTTGGTTCGGCTGCGTTGGGTTTGGCCGTTCGGTTCATTCACCGGGTTCGGCTGTCCGGTTCGGCCATTTGGTTCTTGTTCGGCCGTTCAGGAAATGTTTTTATATGGGATTTTTTTTTTTAATATTTATTTTTTTGTTTTTTATTTGGTTTTTTGGTTTAATATGGGTTATATTTATTTAATTTTTTTATCTAATATTATATCTATCTATCTATCTACACTAAATCTAACTGCTATTAACTATTCTAAATGCTATGAACTAAACGGATTATTATATAATAAGTACACAGGCCTACTCCTACAAACACTAAAACTAAATCACTAACGCTATCTCTATCACTTAGCTAACTCCTACAACTGTCTACTATCTCTAACCTATCGATTGATAGATAGATATATGGGAGATGGGGGGGGATCACAAATAACACAAGGAGGGGTACAAAACTAAAATGAAACTTAAATCAATCTAATAATCATTCCTACTCTAAATGAAAAAACAGGGGAAGGGAAGGGAATCTGGGATGGAATATATGGGAGAAGGAAAGGAGTCAATGGAGGGGGGAGAGAGGAAGGAAGATTGAACACAGGGAGGGGTAAAAACAAAAAATAACCACTAAACCTATCTAAACTAAGCTAAATAAATGGATGAGAATATGGGGGGAGATGGGTTGGATGGGTGAAATCGGAGGAGGATTGCAATGGATTGGGGACCTGGGAAATGCTGGGAGAGGGAGCCTTATGAAATGCCTACTATTCAGGAACAGTGACTAGCTCAGAAGGTGTTGGGAAGGGGGGAGGCAGATAGTTTTGTTTCTTGCAAGCCTCTCCACCCCTGCTGCCTGGAAGTCTGGTCCTCAGCTGACTACCCCTCCGTGTCACGTTTGACCTTCCAGTGACCCTTTGTTTGCCACCTGAACTCACCTGAACGAGATCCGAACTGACTGAACTGTTCAGTCATTTCACCGTTTGGAATTGAGTTCGGTTCGGTCAGTTCATGTTTGGATTCGGGTTCGGGTTCAGTTGTCTGAACAGACCGAGTTCGTGCCGAACTCCGAACTTCTGAACCGCGTTTACCCATCCCTACAGAAGGCCTCTGGTTGGAAACAAGAAGAATTATTGGATAAGGTAAGGGTAGATTCAAGTGGGAGCAGGAGTGTTTGTCCTCTCATGTTTGACCACCTGGCTTTTAGGATTAGGAGTATAGTCATGAAATATTGGAGACTAGTGGAGCACATAACTTTTTGTGAGAAGCCGCCTCTTTTTTTTGTATAAGAGAGGGAAAAAATTTAAAGACGTTTTGGTAAGAGCTGTGGAGGAATTTTTATATTAAGACCTTATGAACATAAGAACCAGAGTAAAATGGAAGACAGATGGATGCCGGGTAAGAGAACCATCCTCTGCTAAAATAAACTTTTCCCTGCTTGACAAGATATAATCATTTTGGTAGCTTAGGATGTTTGTGGAACATAGTTTGAGAAGCAGCTCTCCCTGTACTTTTCCTTGATAGATAAGAGATAGATAACCTTGCAGCTGCATAAACTAATTGAATTGTTTAGAATTTCTAGGTCAGCCATATTGTTTTGAGAACATCCTTGCTGACTATGTAAACAATTATTGTAGCCTTTCGTATGAAGTTATTCTTGATTGACACGCTGTATCTATCTGCTTGAACTGGTATCTATAAAATACCTATGTAATTGGCAATCCGGCAGACCAGTTTTGAATCCTTGCATAGGTTCATTTACTGCTCTCTCTCTCTTTGCACTTTGAGATTAAATAAACAGAACTCTGACAGATTTTCACCTGCAGCTTGTGAGTATGAGATTTTCTTCTACAGAGCTGATATACAACCGCAGAGGAAACCAAGTGCAATGGGTATATTAGGAGAAGTAAAGGGCCATTACAAATGTGACCATTGCATTTATTGTAAATTTACGTTTAATATAATATCATTTGATATTGAAGGGAAAACTTATGTTTTGAATGATTTTAGTAACTGTTCAATGGAGTAAGTGGTTTATGCCATAAGATGTCCCTGTGATATGATTTATGTGGGTAAAACTAATAGGGTCATTATGGTTAGGTGAGTATCGAAGACGAAGCCCAAGCTACGGGCTTGGGGAACAGGACGGATGGTGACACAATCAATAAGGATGGATAGAGAAGAGGAGGAGGAAGGGAAGGGAGGAAAGATAAGGAGTTCAGTCTTAGCCATGTTGAGCTTGAGCTGGCGTTGGGACATCCAGGTGAAGATATAAGAGAGACAGCTGATGAGTTGAGCTTGGACAGAGGGGGAAAGAGAGGGGGTGGAGAGAGAGAGAGTTGAGTGTTGTCAGCATAAAGGTGATATTGGAAGCCATGGGAGGCAATGAGTTTGCCCAGAGTTTGCCCAGAGACAGGGTGTAGATAGAGAAGAGGAGGGGACACAGGACACAGGACAGAGTCTTGGGGAACCCCTATTGAGAGGGGGAGGGAAGAGGAGGTGGAATTGGGAAGAGACACATTGAAGGAGCGGTCAGAGAGGAAGGAGGAGAACCAGTCAAGGACAGAGCTGCAGAAGCCCAGGGAGCGAAGAGAGTCCAGTAGGAGTGAGTGGTCGACAGTGTCAAAGGCAGCGGAGAGGTCGAGGAGGACAAGAATGGAATAGAGGCGCTTAGATTTAGCGACAAGTAGATCATTAGTAATCTTGGCAAGGGCAGTTTCAGTGGAGTGAAGGGGGCAGAAGACAGATTGGAGAGGGTCCAGGGAGGAGTTGGCAGAGAGGAGTTCCATGCAGCGAGAGTAGACATCACGTTCCAGAAGCTTAGATGTGAAGGGTTGCAATGTCCTCAGTGACAAAGCATCAAATCCATACACCTGACCTTTGCAGCTTTGACTTAACGCTGACATTTTGTCTGTCTCTTAGATTACTGAGTGCTACTCAAAGCTGCTCTTTAGAGGGCTAGGATTCATCTCCATAAGACTCTTTCAAAGACCCCAGTCACCTCTGACCTTGATCCATTTTAAATCTTAGAAATCTTGGAATCAACTGGCCAAGGTTGTACATGAATGTCACCTTTGGATACAGATCAGGAAATGGACATTGCTCTCCCTGGCTTGTGTAACTTAATTTTTTTTTATTGCATTAGCAATAAAGGACTCCCAGAATCCTTTCTTCTGACAGTTACAGGCTTGGAAGATCTTGTCTGTTGTTCTGAAAGGTGAGACCCTTTCTGTCCATGGATCTCAGCATTTCTAAGGGACATGTTTCACTGTACTTATCGTTTCCCCATAGGAATACTTTCTTTGATACTGTGCACACAATGCACGGGTAACTCTTTTTTCATGGTAAAGCTATTCTGATTAGCTGAGGATGCTCTGCCTATTCCACACTTGTTCTAGTTAATCCAGACGCCATTGATATTTTTCCCCCCAAATAATGTTCTTAAAATCTCAACTTGCTAGACAATCATTTTTTAGTTCATCCACATTCAGTACCAAAACCACCAGGCTGTGCTTGTTTATGTAGGATACTTTTGAAGGCACCATAATGTTCTGTTTGATTATGGAGCTCTTGCTAGAGGCATGCCACTTTGTGTATATATTACTTGTCCCTTGGGAATGCTCAGGAAACATTTTAGGAATGATTTTGTAGTTACTTTTTTCTTAGTGAACATAAAAAAATTCTGAATGTTTTCAGTATACACCATGGTGCTGAGCAAAAATGGGTTGAACAGCTGTGGCGGGCCGATTCTCAGGCCACACAAAGTGGCAGAAGTTTCTTTATGTGCTCTCCTCCTTCACAAAGGCCAAATGGAACCTGGTCCTGAATGAGCAGAATGGGGTGTTGGCAAAATAGTTCCTTAGGGATGTGCAAGGGGGGCAAATTTTGTATTTCTGATTTGTATTCTGCTTTCAGGGCCATTTTTACTGGGTTTTTTTTTCTTTTTGTAGGTGTTTTTTTTCTCAAAATGTTGAGACCTGCTACAGTTGGTTGGGAAGCAATCAGAGTGGTACAGCCTCTGTGCATAGCCTGTGTGACTGCATGGGGTGAAACCTTCTAAGTGTGTGTGTGTGTATGCATGCACATTTGTGCAGGTGGTGACCCTAACAACAAAGGACCCTGGTACAGTGAGCTCCAGAGCACCTGGCAGGGGAATCTCACACTCTTGCCCCATCCCATTTGCTTCCCAAGTTGCAATTCCACCTCCATCTGCCTCGGGAAGCAGGCCAAGCCCGTGAAGCACAAAGCACTCAAAGATCAAAAATAAACCTACTTCAAAACATAATCCACTCCTACAAATCACTACTGTTGGGGCTAAAGTCCTCCCCATGGTACAACATACCATGAAACTTAAGAACAACAATTTAAACATCAAGTTATAGACATGAAGAGGCATGCAGCACATTAACATATTCCCACAAATTGCAAGTCACTTTTTGTGTTTTGATTACAGAAGCTGAAAAAGGCCTTTTCTCCCCCCCTCCCCCCTCTCTAATCGGGGAGAGAGTGACCTTTGTCCTGGTCCTCTTAGCTGGAAGGACTAAAGACCTGTGGTGAATAGGGATGGGCGAACAGAACGCGGTTCGGATGTTCGGTCGTTCGGTTCAAAACCCGAGTTCGAGTTCGATGGTTTGGTTCAGCCGAGTTCAGTTTGGCCGAACTTGACCCAACATTCAAAAATAGCAAAATCGAAACTGAAACGAAATTGAAACCAAAACCTAGTTTTCGGCCCTGGAAAGACACTTTTCCTGCCTCTGAACTCGTCCAAACATGACCGAACTGTTCGGTTGTTCAAGAGTTCGGTTCAGATGTTCGGTTCAGACGTCCGAACAGACCGAGTTCGGTCTGAACTCTGAACATCTGAACTACATTCACCCATCCCTAGTGCTGAAGGCTGCAGAAGGAATTGCATCCTGGTCGAGATTGCCTAGCAACCTCCACTTGTAGCATGAAAGGAAATCACAGAAGGCTTCCTAACACCCATCTTGAATCACCAGCCACCTATTCTGGTTGGTGATTCTTCAGGAGTTAGATGCGCGAGCAGTCTCGTGCAACCCTGCCCTACACCAGAGAGCAGATCCAGCAGGGAGCAGTGCCAAGACCACCCATCATGCCACCTAACAGCTGATCGGTGGACCAGGCTTTGCAAGAGCTCAAAGCTGCAGACAGGAGGTGGAGATGATAGCAGTGAATGAGCCTAGACCTGGTGTCTTTCCCCCACCTCAGCCCTCATTCATCTGCTTCCTACTTTGGCTCCTCCCCCTGCAGAGCCAGCAAGTGTGTGATGGCAGGCTCCATGGAAGGCCAGTAGACAAAAGGTAGTGAGGCACTGCTCACGGGTAAGGTTTGGACTCGGGTCAGGGGCCTTCAGCACCCATTCTCCCCTCTCCTACTGGCCCAAATTATCCCAGAGGGAACTTGAAGCATGTCCAACAAGGGAGACCCTAGAAAAGCCCCAGGGTGAGTCCCCCCTCATGAGGGCCCAGGAAGCAATGAGACCCCAGATGACACATACCCCAATGGGGGCACAGAATCGACCTGCTTTCCATTCAAGAGAGGATGAAGGGCTGAGATCACAGGATGTGCTTGCTTGAGGATGAGATGGGCCAGGCAGACACCCCCAGTGGATCCAACCAAGTCACCAGCCCTTGACCTAGGATGGGGGGAGGGGTCCCAGCAGGGAGGGACAGGTGGGGAAGCCTGACCCGGCTAGGTGTGGGAAGCAGCGTCATGTGCCCTCCTCTCATTATAGCGATGGAGCCTCTCCCCCACAATGCCCCTGACCAGCTGAAGGGTCAAGGAAGCTTCTGGACACCATTCTGGACTGCATGGTGTCCACTGTCCAGCCTTTGATTGGCGGCTCAATGGGTTCACACGGAGGGTGTAAACAGCTCTCTGGGCTGTGGCTCGGGTGGTGGAGCACATGCTTTGCATGTATAAGGTCCCAAATTCAATCCCTGGCATCTCCAATTCAAGATATCTGGTAGAAGGTCTGGGTGAGGCCTCTTCTGGGGAACCTGGAGGGTCTCTGGTAGCACACCTGGATGAGGCCTCTGCTGGAGACCCCGGAGAGCTAGATTGAAACTCCGCTGCCATGTCAGGTTGTGCCAATACTGGGCTAAGATGGACCATTGGTCTGACATATATCCTTATAAGTCCCTATGTGTACCAGCGATGGAGAAGACCATGCCATGTGACACACACACACACACCCGCCACATGTGAGTGAGTACTGCAGAGATGTGAAGGCCTGTGGGGTGCAAGGCTCATGCCCTGGGGGATAGAAGGCCCATTAGGCCTCCTGCTTTGGGCCAGTCTGACCCACAGTGGATTTATTGGGATGAGTCTGCCTGGGCATCGTGGCCAGAGTGTGTGTGTCTGAGGGGTTTTCCACCACCCCCTTACCCTACACCAC
Organism: Sphenodon punctatus; assembly: GCA_003113815.1. Lineage (NCBI taxonomy): Eukaryota > Metazoa > Chordata > Lepidosauria > Sphenodontia > Sphenodontidae > Sphenodon > Sphenodon punctatus. The sequence continues at coordinate 1,130,780 of QEPC01007287.1, forward strand.
CAGCAGGCGGGCAGTGGCATTCTGATTGCTACAATGCCAGTGCAAAGGTATGGAGGGGTGCCTCCCAAGCAGGTGCTGCCACTAGACCCCTGAATGGGGAAGTGTCCCAACCTCTAATGGGGGCATGATGAAGATGTCTCTGACCTTGTCAGGGAGCATTTACTGCGGCCAACCTGTGGAAAAATATGGAGGGCTGAAAAGGTGGACATATTTGCCCTCATATTCATGACCACATTCACACCCCCAATGCAGGCCGGTCTTCTAGCGCGCCCCCTCCAGAAGGGGAAGGGACCAGTTAGGATGGTCCGCCCTCGGAGGCTGATGGAACCCCAGCGGTTCCAGGAGGTCCTGAGGGAGCTTACCCTGGATGTGGACGGTCACTCTGTGGATGAGCTGGTCCGGCATTGGAACATCTTGCTGGAGGAGGCCATTGACAGGGTGGCTCCGAGGCGCCTTCTGCCTCGGTCTCGTCACCGCAGGACCCCTTGGTTTACTGAGGGGCTGCGGTGTATGAAGCGTGTGGGCAGGAGGCTAGAGCGACGCTGGCGTCGGACTCGGTCTGTCTCCGATCGTCTTCTCCATAGGGCCCATTTGCGGTCCTATGTGGAGGCTGTGAGGACGGCGAGGAAGGAATTCCTCGCCGTCCTCATAGCGTCTGCGAAGTCGCGTCCAGCGGAGCTGTTTCGGGTGGTGCGGGGGCTGGTTAGTCCGGCCTCCCTCCGCCTGGATGGGGACTTGTCCCGGGCCCGCTGTGAGGAGTTTGTCATCTACTTCGCAGACAAGATTGCTCGGATTCAGGCCGATTTCGACGCTGGGTTGATAGCAGTAGGGGAAGAGCGCGGGGGGGCGGAGGGTCCGTCTGGTCCATCTTTATGGGGTGAGTTTCAGGAAGTGACGCCGGCCGATGTGGTGGATGTCCTGGGGTCTGTGAGGGCCACGTGTTGTCAACTAGATCCATGCCCGTCCTGGTTAATAAAAGCTTCCGGGGAGACGTTGGGGACGGTGCTGGCGAGGGTGGTGAATGCGTCCCTTCGGCAGGGGAGGTTGTCGCCTTGCTTAAAAGAGGCTGTGGTGCGCCCCCTGCTGAAAAAACCATCGTTGGACGTAGACGCGCTCGCCAGCTACCGACCTGTCTCTAACCTTCCCTTTTTAGGGAAGGTTATTGAGCGGGCAGTGGCGCTCCAGCTCCAGGGTCATCTAGATAATATCGGGCTCCTTGACCCGTTTCAATCTGGGTTCCGCCCCGGCTATGGCACCGAGACGGCGTTGGTGGCCTTGGTGGACGACCTCCGCCGGGAGATGGATGCGGGATGTTCGACATTTCTCATCCTGCTCGATCTCTCGGCCGCTTTTGACACCGTGGACCATGGGCTGCTGTTGAGACGACTGCGTGACCGGGGGGGTCTGGACGGGACTGTTCTTGAATGGTTCCGTTCATTCCTCTCGGGGAGGAGCCAACGGGTGGTGTTGGGGGAAGAAACATCGAGCCCCCGCGCCTTACCGTGTGGCGTTCCGCAGGGATCGATCTTGTCTCCATTATTATTTAACATCTATATGCAGCCCTTGGGGGAGGTCGTGAGAGGGTTCGGGGTGCGATGTCACCAGTATGCTGATGATACTCAGCTGTACCTCTCGTTTTCTACCGACCCAGACCCTGCTGTCTCGGTGCTATCCCAATGTTTGGAGGCCGTGGCGGATTGGATGCGGCGGAGCAGACTGAAGCTCAACCCAGATAAGACGGAGGTGATGGTGGTGGGGAGGGCGAAGGGGGTGGTGGCCCCCCTGATTGGGGGGGTTTGCCCCCCTGTAGCTCAGCAGGTCCGGAGTCTGGGGGTCATATTGGACGCAGACCTGCGGCTGGAGCGGCAGGTGGAGGCAGTCGCTAAGGCTGCCTTCCGCCAGCTTTATCTGGTACGTAGGCTGCGTCCGTATGTCTCTGGCCCGGACCTGGCCTCCCTCATCCATGCCTTCGTCACCTCGCGGCTCGACTACTGTAACGCGCTCTACGTGGGGCTTCCCTTGTTCTTGGCCCGGAGGCTGCAGCTGGTGCAGAATGCGGCGGCCCGTCTTCTTACGGGGACGGGTCGCCGGGAGCACATTACACCGGTGCTCCGAGCGCTGCACTGGCTGCCGATAGTGTGCCGGGCCAAGTTCAAGGTCCTAGTAATGATCTATAAAGCCCTATACGGCCTTGGCCCCTCTTACCTTAGGGACCGCCTCGCCCTTCGCGCCCCGGAACGACTCCTGCGGTCTGCCGGGGGTGCCCTCCTGGAGGTCCCCCGTGTTAAGCGGGGGGCCACGATGGAGCGGGCATTCTCGGTGGTAGGGCCGCGGCTGTGGAACTCCCTTCCGGAGGAAGCTCGCCTGGCCCCAAGCCTTTTGACATTTCGGCGGAACTGTAAGACCTGGCTGTTTGCCCAGGCCTTTGGGAGGGAGGGGGGGGGGGTTTTTAATCCCCCACCTGTATATTTATTTTTATACCACCCTGTTTTATTGATATGTTTTATAATTGTATTTTAAATGTTTTAAATGGTTTTTATTTTGTAAACCGCCCCGAGCTGCTGTGCAGGATGGGGCGGTATAGAAATCTATTAAATAAATAAATAAATAAAATAAAATAAAATGGGACAAAAAAGAGAGAGAGCGGTTCAAGCACCCCAAAGCCAAGTGCAACTGGACCACAGCATATACTATATTGCACGGGGTGCTGCTTCAGGCCTTCCTGGACCGGGGGGTCCACATTGGTCAAGTTCAGGGACAAAGTGAGATGGGTTTATGGCTATGATATGACAAGGCCTGCAGGCATAGGGTAGCTATAAAGTCAGGACTGAGCTGGGATGTTTATTCTCATGTCCTTTGGTTTGAGTGCATGTACAACTCAAGTAGTGACCCCCGTTCAGACAGCAGAATATCCTAGTAAAGGGTAGGGGCTTTGGTGCTTTCAACCTGGTCACAGTTGAGGGTCACAAAGGTGGTGGTGTGTTGGGACTACAAAAACATGGGCAGGTGTTTACGAGTACCCCTAAACCCACTGTTCTGGCCAGCATGAAGCCTCCAGCTTCAATCCATAGAAGCAATACAGGAACAGAAGCAGGCAATCAGGCTCTGCTTCTGTTAGGGGGAATCCCTCTCCCTCCAGCACCTAGTGTGCTGGGAAGGGTACCAATGCCAGCATAGAATGAGGCCTTGAAGTGAGTCCTGCAGCACTACCCCAGCAGTGCGGCACCACAGATGCAGTTGGTAGGTTCAGGGATGGCTCCCAGATACCGACTGTGGGTGCCAAAGTGCACAGGAGGGCTGACAATCTCAAATGGTGGAGTGCTGTTGCTGGGGAAGGTTGGGGCATTGGAGCTTCCCCTCCCCCTTCATTCAGGTATATTACCAGGGCCTGACACCCTCCCCCTGTGTGGAGTGCTGTTGCTGGGGAAGGTTGGGGCATTGAAGCAGCTGCCTGCCACTCACCGGAGTTTCCACTCCCCTTTCATTCAGGTATATTACCAGGGCCTGATGCCCTTGGGTGTCAGCCAAAGGGCGACACCAAAGGGTGTCGACCATTGGTGGGGCCATTCGTGGGGTGGTCTCTGGCATTGGCATCCCCCTTTGGTTTGCTACAGCTGGTATCCTGAGAGACGTTGAGAGCGAACAGGTCGGAGCCGGACAATGGCACTTCCCCCCACCCCCTTCGGAGAGACGTACCTGCGAGCACTTACACTGGACCTCAAAGGACTCTGAAGAACCTGTAGTGCCTGGGATCCACAGCTTAATTGTACGAGTAGTAGGAGGAGCCCAGCTGCAGCCATGACAGACCTGTGAGCGGATAAGCTGTTGGGTCGCAGGTCTTTTGGAGTCCCCTTTGGAGTGCTCGGGAGCAGGGAGCCAACTCTCTGCCCTTCCTCGTGAGGTACCCCTGAGTCTGGCCAGCAGAATTGGGTTGACAACTGAATTGGAACAAGAGGCTAGAGAGGGAGCAAAACTGTGAGTTGTCTTATGGCGTGTCAAGGAATGGGCGCCAGTCTTTTGCACCACCTATTTTGGGACGTATAGCCATTGGACTCACATTGTGAGCATTAAGGCCCTTGGAGAGGTGATTAGATGTTGTGTATGCTCTTAGGTTCTGGTATAGGTATCTTGGCCAGTCATTAGGCCTAGGTTACTGTAATGTTACTGTTCTAAGAACAGTAAATAGTTTGTATTAAGGTCTGTTGTTGAAGGTAAAGACTATGGAACTAAGGTCCAGGATGCATTGGGTCCCCATCTCCCTTGCAAGAGAAATAGCTCAGGCGGAGAGTGTTCATAGAATACCAAAATCCCCCTTACACAGTCAGACCAAACTTACCCACTTCTTTAGCTCAAGTACTACAAAAAGTGCCCCAAACGATGCAAGACCAGAGGTTAACTGGCCTAGCCAAGGAGACCACCAAGCCACGCATATGCAAGACCAAGGGAGGCCGGAGCAGGTACCCCAGTTACAGAATTTGGAACATCAGCTCAACCTGCTTAACCGCAAGTTTGATGATCTGAATGTGAGACTGGAACTTGACATTGATACTCAGTTTAAGGAAATGGAAGCCAAGCTTAATCAGTCCAATGAATTACTGCTTGCCATGAAGATACTGGTAGGGGGATTATGGCTTGAGTTTACCACTTGGACTGGTAAACTGAACTCCCGAGAGGTCTCGAGCCTTATTCAGAAAGATGCTGCCACACAAACGCAGGTCGGGTTTTATTCAAGTGGGAATAGGATTAGTCCCAAAGTAAAGCCAAAGGTGGGGGCTCCGGGATCACAGGAGGTAGGGAGCAGAGACCTCCTTACAGTGAGGATCTCTGAGAAGGATGAGCAGGAGGTGACCCATCCTAACCCCCCTAGGAGCGAGCTGCAACTACCCCTCGTAATTAACAACAGGAATAAGAACCCTACGTTATTTAAGATCTGGCCACAAGACACCAGAGAAAGGTGGGCCCCGGCATTAGTGTTTCATGTTAATAGAAGGAGGAAATGCCAGTTCCTAAGAAATGGAGTCATGGATACATGGAAATTTCTAACATATATCCAGGAAAAGATGTTATTGGGGGATGTGGCCGATGGGATTGGAGAAGTAAGAGCTCTGATGGATCGAGGGTGGTTTTGGAGGTGGGAAATGATGTTTCTCTCCCCTCCAATACAGGATAGTCTATGGAGGAATAGGGCCTGTATGACGGCAACAGGAGTCTTTATTCAAAGCGTGGAGAACACCCTGGCGAGAGCAATCATTTCCAGGGGCGGCTGGTGGCTTTTTAGTTTGAAGGGGCAGTAAGGCCGTCTGGGCCGGCGAGCTGGTGGGCGGAGCCAGGGCAATGGTAGGCGGAGCCAGGGAAATGGTAGGAGGAGCCAGGGCAATGGTAGGCGGAGCCAGGGCAACGGTAGGCAGAGCCAGGGCAACGGTAGGCGGAGCCAGGAGTTCCCAGGGTTAACATCAGATGGAAGAAAACCCAGTCTAAAATGCACTTCAAGCTTAAAAGGGAAACAGTGGCAAAACCCTGGCACAACCCAGGAGCTCCCAGGGTTAACATTGGATGGAAGAAAACAGAGTCTACATGCACATCAAGCTTAAAATAATGTATAAATCCAAAACACAGGGAAACACAGAACACGCTGGCAAAACACAGCAGCAANATCCTAGTAAAGGGTAGGGGCTTTGGTGCTTTCAACCTGGTCACAGTTGAGGGTCACAAAGGTGGTGGTGTGTTGGGACTACAAAAACATGGGCAGGTGTTTACGAGTACCCCTAAACCCACTGTTCTGGCCAGCATGAAGCCTCCAGCTTCAATCCATAGAAGCAATACAGGAACAGAAGCAGGCAATCAGGCTCTGCTTCTGTTAGGGGGAATCCCTCTCCCTCCAGCACCTAGTGTGCTGGGAAGGGTACCAATGCCAGCATAGAATGAGGCCTTGAAGTGAGTCCTGCAGCACTACCCCAGCAGTGCGGCACCACAGATGCAGTTGGTAGGTTCAGGGATGGCTCCCAGATACCGACTGTGGGTGCCAAAGTGCACAGGAGGGCTGACAATCTCAAATGGTGGAGTGCTGTTGCTGGGGAAGGTTGGGGCATTGGAGCTTCCCCTCCCCCTTCATTCAGGTATATTACCAGGGCCTGACACCCTCCCCCTGTGTGGAGTGCTGTTGCTGGGGAAGGTTGGGGCATTGAAGCAGCTGCCTGCCACTCACCGGAGTTTCCACTCCCCTTTCATTCAGGTATATTACCAGGGCCTGATGCCCTTGGGTGTCAGCCAAAGGGCGACACCAAAGGGTGTCGACCATTGGTGGGGCCATTCGTGGGGTGGTCTCTGGCATTGGCATCCCCCTTTGGTTTGCTACAGCTGGTATCCTGAGAGACGTTGAGAGCGAACAGGTCGGAGCCGGACAATGGCACTTCCCCCCACCCCCTTCGGAGAGACGTACCTGCGAGCACTTACACTGGACCTCAAAGGACTCTGAAGAACCTGTAGTGCCTGGGATCCACAGCTTAATTGTACGAGTAGTAGGAGGAGCCCAGCTGCAGCCATGACAGACCTGTGAGCGGATAAGCTGTTGGGTCGCAGGTCCTTTGGAGTGTCCTTTGGAGTGCTCGGGAGCAGGGAGCCAACTCTCTGCCCTTCCTCGTGAGGTACCCCTGAGTCTGGCCAGCAGAATTGGGTTGACAACTGAATTGGAACAAGAGGCTAGAGAGGGAGCAAAACTGTGAGTTGTCTTATGGCGTGTCAAGGAATGGGCGCCAGTCTTTTGCACCACCTATTTTGGGACGTATAGCCATTGGACTCACATTGTGAGCATTAAGGCCCTTGGAGAGGTGATTAGATGTTGTGTATGCTCTTAGGTTCTGGTATAGGTATCTTGGCCAGTCATTAGGCCTAGGTTACTGTAATGTTACTGTTCTAAGAACAGTAAATAGTTTGTATTAAGGTCTGTTGTTGAAGGTAAAGACTATGGAACTAAGGTCCAGGATGCATTGGGTCCCCATCTCCCTTGCAAGAGAAATAGCTCAGGCGGAGAGTGTTCATAGAATACCAAAATCCCCCTTACACAGTCAGACCAAACTTACCCACTTCTTTAGCTCAAGTACTACAAAAAGTGCCCCAAACGATGCAAGACCAGAGGTTAACTGGCCTAGCCAAGGAGACCACCAAGCCACGCATATGCAAGACCAAGGGAGGCCGGAGCAGGTACCCCAGTTACAGAATTTGGAACATCAGCTCAACCTGCTTAACCGCAAGTTTGATGATCTGAATGTGAGACTGGAACTTGACATTGATACTCAGTTTAAGGAAATGGAAGCCAAGCTTAATCAGTCCAATGAATTACTGCTTGCCATGAAGATACTGGTAGGGGGATTATGGCTTGAGTTTACCACTTGGACTGGTAAACTGAACTCCCGAGAGGTCTCGAGCCTTATTCAGAAAGATGCTGCCACACAAACGCAGGTCGGGTTTTATTCAAGTGGGAATAGGATTAGTCCCAAAGTAAAGCCAAAGGTGGGGGCTCCGGGATCACAGGAGGTAGGGAGCAGAGACCTCCTTACAGTGAGGATCTCTGAGAAGGATGAGCAGGAGGTGACCCATCCTAACCCCCCTAGGAGCGAGCTGCAACTACCCCTCGTAATTAACAACAGGAATAAGAACCCTACGTTATTTAAGATCTGGCCACAAGACACCAGAGAAAGGTGGGCCCCGGCATTAGTGTTTCATGTTAATAGAAGGAGGAAATGCCAGTTCCTAAGAAATGGAGTCATGGATACATGGAAATTTCTAACATATATCCAGGAAAAGATGTTATTGGGGGATGTGGCCGATGGGATTGGAGAAGTAAGAGCTCTGATGGATCGAGGGTGGTTTTGGAGGTGGGAAATGATGTTTCTCTCCCCTCCAATACAGGATAGTCTATGGAGGAATAGGGCCTGTATGACGGCAACAGGAGTCTTTATTCAAAGCGTGGAGAACACCCTGGCGAGAGCAATCATTTCCAGGGGCGGCTGGTGGCTTTTTAGTTTGAAGGGGCAGTAAGGCCGTCTGGGCCGGCGAGCTGGTGGGCGGAGCCAGGGCAATGGTAGGCGGAGCCAGGGAAATGGTAGGAGGAGCCAGGGCAATGGTAGGCGGAGCCAGGGCAACGGTAGGCAGAGCCAGGGCAACGGTAGGCGGAGCCAGGAGTTCCCAGGGTTAACATCAGATGGAAGAAAACCCAGTCTAAAATGCACTTCAAGCTTAAAAGGGAAACAGTGGCAAAACCCTGGCACAACCCAGGAGCTCCCAGGGTTAACATTGGATGGAAGAAAACAGAGTCTACATGCACATCAAGCTTAAAATAATGTATAAATCCAAAACACAGGGAAACACAGAACACGCTGGCAAAACACAGCAGCAA
>QEPC01007287.1:1141092-1159291 GCA_003113815.1 Sphenodon punctatus
CCCTGGCGAGATCTTCCATTGCGCCCATTGAGCGCAATGGAAGGCTCAGCCCCTCCCTCCACAGCACGTCCCATACGTGCTGTGGACAGAGGCGCTCAGCCGCCCCAATCGCGTTTTCCTATAGGAAAACGCTTTGGGCGGCTGAGCTGCTGAACCTTTTTGTCCCTTCGGGGACCCACTCCCTCTCCCAGTGGAGTGGGTGGGTCCCCGAAGGGAGAACAGGTAGTGACAGCTACAGCAGCCTCAGCAGCAGCTCAGAGGCTGCTGTAGCTGTCAGAAACGGCAGCGCGGGTTTTGTTTTGTTTTTTTAAAAAAACTAAAGCCGCAGTGGTCCCCCTGCAGGGCTTTGCGGGGCAACGCCTATAATGTCCTGCAGGAGGAGCCGCCGCTGATCATTTTTGAGCAGCAGGGCTTGATTGGGAATTCGGATAAGTTTGATGAAGGAATGGTAGAGCACTGCTCTGTTAGGCAGGAATGGCTCACATTAAATAGGACTGGGTCACTGGATCCAGGTGATTTGGACCGGCGCTCAGTTGGAGATACAGACAGGGGAAGTATAAGTGGGAATATGGAACAGGTAAGAGGAATATGTTCTGACTCTCCCCTATTGGAATGTACGGTCATTTGCAAGTCCCAGCCTCCCCCTTAATTAAATTGGCCAATCTATAAGTAATGTTCTGCCTGGCTGCGGAGCATGCACCACAGTAGGGCTGTTACGTAAGGAATTGTGCACCACCCCCTGACAATCACAGCAAGCTGCTTCAAGCTGCCTCCCCTGGAATTTGGAGTTTATTACAGCTAAAAATTATGATACGTCATGTAAGGCAACAGTGCCAAGCGAAATGGTAGAAGAAGGGGGGATTAAATTATTATCCTGGAATATTGCACTTTGTAAACATAGGGCAAGGGACCCAGTCTGGGTGAAATTCCTGATGGAGTTTGATGTTGTTCTCCTACAGGAAACCTGCCTATTACAAGGTCAGAGTGTCCATATTCAGGGGTTAGTTATTGCCAGGGGGGCGACAAAACATAGTAAGAAGGGTAGGCCATCAGATGAATTGGCGATTCTTATCTCGGAGGGCTATAGGGATACTCTTGTAGAAGAATTGGTAGGTGATGCAGCCTATCAACTGCTAAAATGGGAGATTGATCCTGGATGTAGTCTTCTGCTTCTGAATGTTTATGTCCCTCCCATGCAATCTAGCTATTTTGACCTGGCGGTCTGGACTAAGCTGAAGGATACAATAGGCTGGATGCTGGAGGAATCTCCCAGAGCGGTCCCAGTTATTGCAGGTGACTGGAACGCAAGGGTAGGCGATGATAGCACCCTCGATCTTGATCAAAGCATAACACTGTTAGACATATATCCAAAAAGGAGATCGAGTGACCCTATAATAAATGAGCAAGGAGGGTGGATGCTTGAAGTAGTTGAAGCCTGCGGGCTGCTTATACTCAATGGAAGGAGGACGATGCCTCAGGAGGGGATTTTACTTTTATTAACTGCAATGGGAGAAGTGTGGTGGATTTTCTACTGACTGATTTATAGCCACTATGAATACTTCACCAGTCTTCAAGCATCAATTTGACCAGAAAGTGATCACATGCCGCTGTTGGCAGTGATCAGGATGAGGACTGGTGGAGGGGGGAGAATGCGGACAGGCCCTGTGGCCCCAGGCAGATTTGTAAGATGCTGGAGGAGATGGAGCACTCAAGTGGCCATGGAAGCCTGGTATTTGCTCCATGGAGATGACATGATTAAACTCCAGCACAAAATGCTTGTAGAAGGACAAGAGGACATCCAGTCCTTCTGTAGGAACTACACATTGATTGTAGATCGTCTGGGGCTCCAGGTGCTGTCAAGGTGGATTAAGGTAAGCGGCTACACCCCAGACAGTTGGTATGATGCAGAATGTAATCAGGGGAAACAGATGCAAGCGCGAGCCAGATGCCGATGGTTGAGGTCTTTCTCAGTGGTTCATAGACAGGAATATCTTAGATTGCGATCTCAGTATAGGACTTTAATAAAGACTAAGAAAATCCTATATAGCCAGAGAATATGGGCCAAACTGCATGTTGTGGCAAAAACCAAGGATTCGAAGCAGTTTTGGCAAATTATAAAAGCAGGACTGGCACCTGGGGAGAAGCCATGTCCAGTAATATTGCCAGAGACAGACTGGTTAGCTCACTTTAGGAAACTTTATACAGTGGGAAAACAGTGTGATGGAGTGAGACTGCACAAGGCAGAGCTCAGGACAAGGAAGTGGGAGAATTTAACATGGAAGTAACGGAAGAGCAAATTGCAGGTTACATCAGTGCTCTTAGGACAAAGAAGGCACCAGGGAAGGACTGGATAACAGCAGATGTCCTGCAGCTGTGTCCCTTCTGGTGGTCTCCATTGTCACAGCCAGGTCTTGAACCCCTGGCCTTGGGGCTTCTACAAGGTACTGTCTGCAGCCTGCACTATTGGCGATGTGCTGCAGGGGACAGTTCTCTCCCTGTTCGTGGCATCCTCCCTCTGTCTCTCTTGCCTTGCTCACCGCGTACACCTGGTGGTGGACGTGGCCACACCTGCCATGGTCTGATTGGCTTTGTGGAGTATTTAGGACTGCTGAGGGCGGTGGCAGGTGTGGAGCTTCAAGTCACTTCCTCTTGGACTTCTGCTTGGCCCACTCACCTTGTTCTTTCTCTTCTAGATGCACCTTGTTACCCTTTGTATTTGTTGTGAGTAATGTCTGGTGGTGATAAGTTTCTGTGTACTGACTCCCCCCTTTGTGTTCTGAGTGTGTGATTCTACCTAGTTTCCTCTGCCCTTGTTTACCCACACCAGGGTGGAGGTTGTTTGTTTCTCTCTCACACCCTGCCTTGTCTTTATGTTAGTCTGTCTCCCTGTTGTGCCCACAATGTCCTATTGTTAGTTTCCTATTGTCTGCTGTCTTTGTCTCCCTGTTCCTTTCCTATCGTTGCCCCCTAGCTTCTGTGTAGCCTGGTGTCTCTGCATTCTAGTTGTTCTCTTTATTCTTGTCCCTCACTCCCCTCCTCGCTCCTAGGGTTTCCCTCGCCTCCAGTGTACTCCCTTGCTTCAGGGTTCCCTTGCTCCCCCCGTTGCCCCCAGGGTTTCTCGCTCCCTAGTCTTGCCCCCATTGCTCCTTAGTCTTGGCCCCTCGCTCCCTGCCCCTGGTTCCTTGTTCCTTACCCCTGACCCCTTACTCCCCTGCCTTTGGTTCTTTGTTTCCTTGCTCTTTACCCCATATCCCTCATTCTCCTGCCCCTGGTTCCTTGTTCCTTATCCCTGATCCCTCTCTCCCCTGCCTCTGGTTCCTTGATCCCTGTCTCTAGTTCCTTGATCCCTCGCTTCTAGCTTCCCGTCCCTCAACCTCGATGATGAGCCGTAAGTCTTCTTAGACCAGTTTGGCTGCTCTTTATGCTGAGTGCTTAATCTCCTTGGTATTGAAGAGCAACTGAGAGGTTGCCTCGTTTAATCTGAGGGACAGCCCAGATTCCCTACACCCCATCCCCCCTCCTGCCTACCTGATTCCCCTCCCCTTTCCCTGACTCTGCCCCTGGAGTCCTCCGGTTCCCCTCCCACCTGCCCCTTTTTTCCCTTCCCTTCCCTTTCCCTGACTCTGCCCCTGGAGCCTGACATCCATGGCTTGCCAAATATTTTACCTGGCTTAATAAGACCAGTAACATTCCACAGGAGTGGGGGGAATCCATAATAGTTCCTATCTTCAAAAAGGGAGACCAATGGGATCCTGGGTGTTACAGGCCCATTAGCCTGATTCCGGTCTTGGGCAAGATTTACACAAGAGTCCTGCTAGAGCAGCTGGAGTCCTTGGTAGCATGTGGGATACCTGACCCTGAAGGTAAAAGTTGGGGTAAAAGGCTTGGCGAATAAGTTTAGGGATACCCCCCTATCCCAAATTCTGAAGGTCTTCTCTGCAAAAGTCCAAAGTACACTCATGTATGGGGCTGAAGTGTTTTTATTAGGGACGCAGAATCAGAAGCTGGAGGTTGTCCAAAATAAGTGTTTGCGAAGTTTTCTAGGAGTCCCCCAGGCAGTACCAGGGGTGGTCGTAAGGGCCGAAACAGGGATGGCTTCAATAGAAAGTGTGATATATCAAAAGAAACTGCTTTACTGGGTTAAAATATGTTTCTGCCCGGAATCAAGTTTAACCTCCCTGTGTATGCAGGAGGAATTGAAGCAAGTGTGGTTGCCCACATATCCATGGATAAGGGAGGTCATTAGGCAATTACAGGACCTAGGCCTCACTTTGGAATTTCTGCTGGGAAGACCACTTGGACAGCAGAAATCAATTATAAGGGCTGCTTTGAGGGATGTAGTGATCCAGGAGGATGCTGCTAAGATAGCGGAGTGAAAGGTAGCTCTGTATTTTAAGTTTATCAAACGATCGCACTCCTTTGAGAAATACTTGGACAGCATTAGCAAATGAGAGCTGCATAGGGCATATACTTTCCTTTGCATGCAGCTATTTAAGTCCACATTAGGGCAGTATGTCCAGAAACCATATAAGCAACGTTTGTGTCGCTGTAGATCGTTAGAAGTGGAGGATGTCTACCATGTTCTGTTTACCTGTGTTTGGTATAAAGAATTAAGGGAGGCATGGTTGGTACCCTTATGGAGTGAGGTAAAGCAATTTTTGGCACCTCAAGTTAGGCTCGGGAAGCTACTTGCAGTCTGGGGGTGCAAAATTAATAAGTCCGACCCTGCTTTAGCCAATTGGTGGGACATCTCCTGAACAGGGGTACTACTTCCATTGAGAGAACTGGTCACGGCAACAGGGCCGACAGACAGACAACCATCCGGGACTTAGTCACCCTTAAAATAGTTAGAATCCTGGGTGAGGGACAGCTATGCGGCCTCTCTGTTTGGAGCAGCCTTTAAGGTTGTCTTTTATAGAGCAGTGCAGGAAGGTGAGCTGGTTCCAGACTCGGGAGAGACCTGTCTGGGCAGGCCTTGGTTTGAAATAACACCATCAGATAACGTTGGTGGATTATAAATAGTGTTTGGTTGTTAACTGTTTTTGTTTAATTTGCATCTGGGCTGGGTGTAAGCTATTTCTGCATCTGAGTTAAGTGTAAACTATCTCTAACAAATTTGTTGGATAAAAATGATGTTTACGTTATGGTACTTATGTATATGAATATATATGGTTTTATTGAATTTATGTATATGAATACTATATGGTTTAAAATACTGCTAATTTTGCAGTTCTGGGCCAGGGCAAAAGCTAGTGCCATGAATAAACTTGACTTGACCTGGGCAGGTCTTGGAGCTACGGGTTGTAGGATTTAAGAAGAGTAACCTCCTCATTATGATCAGGTTATCGAAAGCCAATCAACCCCCCCCCCCCACCTTGACTTCTGTTTCCATGCTATTTCAGAATTGAGTAGACTTCAGCAGAGGCAGCAGGTCTGGATTACTAGTCTCAGCCTGGTGCATTGGGTGGTGAGAGCATCTGGGAAGGGCTTATTGGGGACACAGCTAGCCCTTAGCGAGCATTACATGCTGAAATAACATGGAATGACAAGAAAGGCATGCTCTGGGAGCAGCTTGTGCCTGCACTGCATGTGGCTGTGGGCTCCCCTGCACCCAACATGCTGGTCATTCACCTGGGTGAAAATAACCTGCCTAGAGTAAAAGGGGTGGAGCTTATTAAGGTTGTTCAGCATGACTACTTGTTTTATTTATTTATTTATTTTAGAATTTTGCTACCCCGGCCCTTCTGTCACAGGCAGCTCGGGGTGGCTTATAATTTGTAAAACTAACATTAAAACAATTTAAATACAACTAAAAGGAGGACAAAAAGAAAAAAATAACCCCTATCCAACAACCCACCCCCTCACCCATCTCCCCTGCCAAATGCCTGGTGGAACAGCCAGGTCTTACAATTTCTCCAAAAAGAGGGGAGATCCAAGGCCAAACGGGCCACCACTGGAAGGGAGTTCCACAGCAGTGGTGTGAGCACTGAGAATGCCCTCCTCTGTGTGGCCCCCCAGAAGATTCAGGGGACCCCCAGATAACTGCAGGGTCGGTCCAGCACCTGGGGATTGAGGCGGTCCCGCAGATAGGTAGGGCCTAGGCCATTTAGGGCTTTATAGGCCAAAAACAACACCTTGAATCGGGCCCGGAAAACCACCGGCAGCCAGTACAGAGAGCGGAGCACTGGTGTAATATGCTCCCGGTGGCCCAGTCCTACCAGAAGACAGGCTGCCTCATTCTGCAGTTTCTGAGCCATCACCATGGGTAGTCCCATGTAGAGCACGTTACAATAGTCCAATCTGGAGGTGATGAAAGCATGGATGATGGTGGCCAGGTTAGAGCCTGAGACAAACTGCTGAAGTTGGAGTACTAGATGTAATTGGTGAAAGGTACTACTCGCCACAGCCTCCACCTGGGCATCCAGGCAGAGCTGCGCATCAAGGAGAACCCCCAGACTCCGTACCTGAGGTAACAGTGGAGAGCAGACCCCGCCAATAATGGGGGTCACCATCTATTCCCCATCACCTTACCCCCCAACATCACTTCCATCTTGTCGGGATTCAGCCTCAGTCAGTTAGTCCTCATCCAGTCCCCCATAGCTGCCAAACACTGAGTAAGCACCGAGACTGCAGGGCCTGGGTCTGTTGAAAAAGAGAGATACGGCTGGGTGTCATCAGCTGTTGATGACACCGCACGCCAAACCTCCTGAGTCCTGATCACATCACCAAGTGGCTGCATGTATACATTGAACAGGAGAGGGGACAAAATCGAACCCTGTGGGATTCCACACAACAGGTCTCGGTATGATGAAAAAGACTCCCCAAGAACCACTCACTGCGTTCTACTGGTCAGGAAAGAGTGGAACCATTTGAGAACAGTCCTGCCCAGCCCTGCATAGTCCCGCAGTTGCATCACCAATATTCTGTGATCAACTGTATCAAATGCACCCAAAAGATCTAATAGAGCTAACAAGGTCGAACGACCCCAGTCCATTTCCCGACGCAGATCATCCACCAAAGCCACAAGCGCAGTCTTGGTGCCATACCCCAGATGAAATCCCAACTGAAAGGGGTCCAGATAACCAATGCGTCCCTGGAGCTGCTGAGCCACTACCCGTTCAATAACCTTCCCTAAAAAGGGCCTCTGCTCAAGAAACCATTGCTTGCCGTTGACTCCCTTGCCAGCTATCGGCCTGTCTCTAACCTAAACATGGAAGGCTCTAATTCGCAAAGTGCGGCCCTAACCACATTGAACACCAACTGCATTGGCAGGTGTGACTGACTGAAGTTGATCCCACAAAACCAGACAAGATGAGGCTTCCATAACCTCCAGTTCCCCGTATGTATAAATTGCGGCATCGAAGTCGTGGTGAATCTGAGAGATTTTATCCACAAAATAATCCACACACATGTCACAGAGAGCAGTAGATGATTCCACTTCAAGGCAGAGGGAGGCCGGACTGACCAGCCCCCGCACCACCCGGAAAAGCTCAGCTGGATGGGATTTAGTGGATGCTATGAGGGTAGCAAAAACCTCCTTTTTTGCTGTCCGCATAGCTATTGCATAGGCTTGTAAACTGGCTCTATGATGCAATCTGTCAGTTTCAGCACGTGAATCACACCACCGTCGCTCCAACTGCCGCCCTTCTCGCTTCAGCTCCCACAGTTCCTCGGAGAACCAAGGAAGCCTGTGAAGCTGTCGCCTGGGCAGCGGACACCTAGGAGCTGTCCGATCAATGGCCTCCATCAACAAGGTATTCCATAACAAGACGAGGTCATTGATGGAACAATCATCAAGTGTTCACCATATTCCCTGGCACCATGGTTCTTTGGACCAGGATGCTTGACAGAAGGGTATGGCGCTGAGTGAAACACCTCAAGAAAGTTAAGTGAGCAAAGCCCGTAAAGCTTTAGGAGATCGAAAGAAGGGTAGCGGAGGTAGCATAAGACAGAGGCTGTGTCATTCTCATGACAAGACTCATCAGGTGCACCATGACCTTTACTGGGATGAGTGGGTACATCTATCTGACTTGGGAGTGCAGCTGTACCCGTGCAAGTTGAGGGAGAAGCTTGAGGAAGTCCTGAGTTTCCTGCTAGGGGTGGGGATAGGGATACAGTCGATAGGGATGGGCGAACGCAGTTTGGATGTACGGAGTTCGGACCGAACTCGGTCTGTTCGGATGTCTGAACTGAACGTCTGAACCGAACTCTTCAATGAATGAACAGTTCGGTCGTGTTCGGATGAGTTCAGATGAGTTCGGGGGCAGGAAAAACGTCTTTCTGGGGCCAAAAATTAGGTTTCGGTTTCGCTATTTTTGAATGTTCGGCCAAGTTCGGCCAAACTGAACTTAGCTGAACCAAACCATCGAACCCTAACTCGGGTTTCGAACTGAACAACCAAACATCCAAACATCTGAACCGTGTTGTGTTCGCCCATCTCTACCAGTCGAGCTAAGCTGTCAGTTCGTGAGGCAGTGGTCCACAGAATTTTGCAGGCAGAATATAGCTCAAATTGTGAAACCTCTCCTTATGATATGGGGAAGGGGGTAGGGCAAGGGCATCAGGTGCATCCCAGCACTCAGTCCTTCCCAGGGGCCAAAGGCAGTGTAGCTGACGCACGCATCACTTGCCTCTGCTCCTGGGGACTCACTAAGGGACCCCAGTTGGAACAAACACATCCCTGCCCCCACCCCCCAGTCCAAGCCAGATGTCTTTGAAATGGGGGTTGGGGTAGTTTGATTTTCATGCAAAGGGGGGTAGAATCTGAACAGTTCCCCAGGGCCTCCTAGTTAATTTTATGCCCAGTGAGCCAGGTTTTTATTATGGGGAGGGTGTCCTTGATTTCTTCCATGGTGTGGTGACAATTTGTGTTTGTGTTTTAGCCAAACTTGAATGCTAAACACTAGTTCCTTCCTATCAGAATTCTGTGTGCTTGTTCGTTAGGATGGGTTGTGGATACAATCGCAGTTTGGAAACCATTCACTTTCATGTAGTCCCGCTTATCAAATGAGTACAGGTGTCGCCGTCATGATTGCAGCGGGATTAACTATTCCTCTCACCCCCGCAAAATGAATCTATTATCTACTTGCTTCTTTTTAAAAAAAAGATTATTAGTAAACTTATTATAACATTGCAACTGATTCTACAATGACTGCATCTGCAAAAGCAAAGAAAGAAGGGACTGACTTTTTGATACCCTTCCTCGTAATAATTCAAGGCTTGCTAGGATCCTGTTATAGTTTCTGCACTTCTGCGTTTCAGCCAAAATTTCAAAAGGAAGTTAGGGTTTTCAAAACAAAGCTTAAAAACCTGGGCATCTTATTTGAAGACGCTGGCTTCCCAGGAACAAAAGATCATTTGATGCTTGTAGGCAAGTTCCAGTAATCAGTTGTAACGAGGCTTTGTGCAGAACAATAATAGTAGCTAATGAGATCTGCATCTCATTTGTTCTTATTTTACTTGGCACACCACTGACCAAACTGGACAAAATAAAGTGGAATATACAATGTCTGGAGTAACACATCAATTTGATGATAGGGTCCATCTACAATAATGTTAAGCTTTTTCTCCCATTTCCCTCTAAGGGAACATACAGTCCCAACCATAATTAACAATTTAATTTATTTATATATGCCACATTTTTGACAGCGTTTAACAACATCTAAAAAGTTGGCAGGGGATATTGCTAGGAAAGGGAATATTTGGATAAATATGTCATTTTTGGTCTACAGGGAAGGTAAAGTTTGCTTTCTAAAAATCCACCTTATTTTGGCATTTCAGTCAAAACCTGAAACTCTGTGAAGTCCTTAAAATATCAAGGCTTGTCCACACCCTGCCAGCCCTATGCGTCCCACAAATACCTACTGAACTTCTTAGACAGAAAGTTCTTTCACGGTCCAGATGCACAAATGCAAGATGGGGATGACTGGGTTGACATCAACACATGTGAAAAGGATCTAGGGATGGTGGTTAATCACAAATTGAACATGAGTGAGCAATGCTCTGTGGCTACAAAAAAGCTGAATGCATTTTTAGGCAAGGGTATGTTTAGCTTAGCAAAGAGAAATGTTAAGGGGAAATATGATAGTCTCCAAATATCTCTTTGCTAAGCTAAACATACCCAATTCCTTTGACCTTTCTCGTAGGTCTTGCTTTCCAAAGCAAGACATTGGGTGTTTTAACAAACATGATGGTGGCCCGCTTTGACCCACTTTGGCCTGCAGGCCACTGTCACATTTGTTGTGGACAATCCAGATGTATGTTCTGGAGATTCCCCAGTCATGTTGGCGGCTAGCCTGGGCTGTGATCACAAAGACCTCAGGGTCACAGTCTGGGTTAGCTACCAACATGCCTGGGAAACAGCCTGCCCAACTGGCACAGCAAGCTATCACATGTGGTAGCCTGCTGTTCCCAGCCCATTCCAGAGTGGCCACCATGACAGGTGACCATGGCAGCCATCATTGGCCGCCATTGCTGCCCATCATGGGGGATCGCACTGTGCACAGTAGTGAGGGTGGAGCTGGCTGGTCGCACATTTCTGTGGCTGCCCACATGCCTTCTGCACGATTGCGTGAACATTTGTTCCATGGTCAGACCCGATTCTGACTGGGCTGCAAGCAACTTCTTGGTCAGGATCATGGTGTGAGTGTGGTGCTCCTCCATCACATGTTTCCACCCCTTATCTCTGTTGCCCTTCTCTGAATTATTACTTGTTCTAACCTCTAGGTAAAGGTATGGCACTCTAGGTAAAGGTATGGCACGCACAGAAATCAAAGGATATTAGAATTGCTGCATACAACACACTCCAGAAATATTCACTAAAATGGTTCAGATAATACTTTTCAAGCATGGAATAAATTAAAGAAATGTACAGGTCAAATCATGCAGATCAGTATTGTCTGATAATTTCCCTGATCTCTGTCATTCTATTTTTCTCTATGTAGACTATGAGTTTGTGGGAGAAGGCTGGTCTGTCTGTTCTGGGTTCGTACAGTGCCTAGTACAATGGGGCTCTTTGGTCCAGGACTGAGGTTCTGAAACACCAAAAATACAATTTAGTAGAAGCTGCTCATAGAATTTGAGGGTTGGAAGGAACCTTAAAGACGATATAGTCTAATCCCCCACTCCATGGCAAGATATTGCTATCTACAGTATCGGAGATAGATGCTTGTCCATCTAGCTTGTGAAACCTCCAAGGAAGGGGATTCCTGTTGGCTTATTCCATTGCCCAACAGTTCTCACAGGCAGGAGGTTTTTCTTAATATTTAACTGAAATCTATATTGCTGCAATTTAAGCCCATTCTCTTATTCTGCCTTCTGTGACAGTGACAAACTTATGTTCTCAATCAATTTTTGTTGCATCATTTTAAGATATTTGAAAACTGCGATCATTCCCCCCTCCACACACACTGAGGATGGAAACATAGGGTGAAAACAGACATAACGCTAACCACCCTTTAACCACCCTTGGTGGTGCATGCTGCAGGGCTGTATCGGTACCCTATGCAGCCCTGAAACATGCATAAATGACCACCAAGGGTGGTTAGCATCATGTCTGTTTTCACCCATACATGACAGTGGCAGTCTGCCGTCATACCATGATCTGGGCCGGGGTGTCACTCACATCATCGTCAGGATCTGGTTCGGCCATGGAACAAACATTCACCCTTCCACCTCGCTCCCACCCCATGACAGGTGGCCATGGCAGCCAATGATGGCCGCCTGTTATGGGGACCACTCTAGACCAGGATGGGAACATCATCTATCGCATGTGATAGACCGCTGTAGCCTGGTCGGGCAGGCCTCTCCTGGAGCATGGTGGTGGTGGCTAGTCTGGGCTGTGACTCCAGAAGTGTCTAGAGAGACAGCCTGGACTAGCTGAAACCATGCCCTGGGAAACTCTGGGGCAAACATATGGATGCCCCTTTACAAACATGACAGTGGCCTGCAGGCCAAAGTGGGCCACAATAGGCCCCTTATCACGTTTGTTACCCTTAGTCATCTTTCCTCTAGACTTCACATACTCATTGCTTTCCTCATATGGTTACCTCAGGAGATGTAAAAATATCACAAATAAGCAACTGTCCGAACTGAAGAAGAGAGGAACTTACAACTAAACTGTATTAGTAATTTACCAAAAGAGGTACTTTTTACTGTTTGTGCTATTTTATTTTAAAACAATCTAATGGAAAAGAAAAATCACTGTACGTTATGAGTAACTGAAACCATTGTAGCCCAAATAACTGAAATTAAGCTGTATATGCATGGTATAGTGACTGAACAATACTTATACGTGATGAGGAATATATACAGCTTAATTTCAGTTGTCATAATTTTATTTTTATTAATGAATGTGAAAAGAAAAATGTATAGATTGGTCTGATATTTAATATCAGTAAATTGTATGTTAAGTTGTATGTTACAACTTGTAACAATTGTATGTTAAATTGTATGTTAAGTTGCCTTAACATACAATTTACTGTCATGTTAATGTTTTAGTATAATTTGTAATGCCGCCTTAATGAGCTTCTTAAACTGAAGGTTTTTTGTCTAGGTAATTTGCCCTTCTTTTGAAACTTAATAGTTTTGTTAATGCATAAAATGGCCACAGATACAAGAACACTGCAGGTGCACACCGGTGCTCACTCATCCCCCCACATGGAGCAACCTGGTTTTTTGCAGGTTTCTCTGTGCAGGGGAGGTGATGGGTGGAGGTGAGTGTTACACGGGAGTGCACAAGTGACTGCTTTCATATGAGATGCATCCACCCACACCACTGTGTGGATGCGTGAGAGGTCACGCACTTATTCACGCACATGCTCTCACCTCTGTCACACACACTCATTCTAACTGATCACATGCACAGTCATTCAGACACAGTACACACACATGCTCTCATCTCACACATTCATTCCAATTGATCACACACACACTCATCCATATACATTACACACATGTGCTCTCACCTCACACACTCATTCAAATTGATCAGCCACACACACTAGACCAGGGGCGTAGCTAGGGTGCAATGGGCCCCTGGCCAAGAAATCAAGATGGGCCCCCCTCTTTGTGTCTCACCAGTGGGCCTAGGGGTGCTGCCCAGCTCAGCGGGCCTGGGGGCACTGCTATCAAACACACAAGACACCCAAAATGCAACTAGCCTATTAAGCTCATTATGCCATGAAAAGAAACATATATAACCAGTTCAGTTGTGTCCACATAATCAATTCACGCTGCCCCCACCCCATAACCAGTTCATTTGTGCCCCTGCCTCCCATATAATCAAGTCACACTTCCCCCCACCCATAACCATTTCAATTGCACCCCGGGGCATCATGAATTTATTATATAGGGGGTGCAAATGAACTGGTTATGGGTTGGGGGTTTAAAGACAATATTCCTGTTAGCAATAAATTCATTAATAAGAGTTAATGAAATAGCAGCCATAATAATCTCAGAACCATATTTTCAGATTTTCCAAGATAGAATAGATGATATTGCTTTACATCCTATATTCCTACATAAGATAGTATAAGTAAGACAGTTGTGAAAATGTGGCCCTTTTTACATGGGCTTCTCCCATCCATGAACATGCAGATTTCTGTGTGTTCATGGGTGGGGGAGCCCCGTGTGGATGACGTGGCGCTTAAGGATGCATATACGTGCCCACCTAACACGCATTTCCACTCAACCCCACACACGGAACAATCGGGGGAAACAGCGGTTGCTCCATGGGTGCAGATGAGTGGGGGGTGAGTGGGGATGCGTGTGCGGCCATGTGCATGCCCATGGATTCCCCCCACCCCCACCCGGCGGAGCTGTGTAAAACAGTCTGTGAGGAGCCACTCGAAGAAAAATGGAAGGTTTCTGCCTTGTAAATAGAGTTCTTCGAGATGACTCTAAACATTGTCACAACCCCCACCCTTCAAGCCCTACGTGGAATTTTTTTTTATATTCCTAGAAAGGGTTGGAAGGAACTGTCATTCTGAGGGGGAGAGTGGTTTTTATACTAGAGGAGATGGAGACCATCACAAGGTCTGTTATTTCAATAGGGTGAGAATGCACAACCCAGTTGTGAGAATGTTAGGAGCCATCTCAAAGACCCTTTTTACAAGGAAACAACCTTCTGATCACTCACATGGGGAGGAGTTGTTTGTAAACGAAGAGCTTTATCTCCCAGTCCGAAAAGTGTCCAAGTGTCCCACTGCTGTTGCAGCACTGTTAGTAGTCAGATGGGGATCCCTCCACCTTCAGCCTTCCCCCGTGTGATCTGCCTCTGGACTCCCCTTCATTGTTAATCACAAAACACGTGTTGCTAAGGAAAGCTAGAATGGTCACCAACCGGAAGTTTTTGTTCAACTGACTCCCATTGAACAGCATAGGTGCTGTTCAGTGAGAATTTTCTACTGCCTTATAGAGCCAGCCACAATTGTGGCTCTATCAAATCCAGATACACTATATTGACAAGCTCCCTCTTATCTACAGGCTTATTTACACCCTCAAAAAATTCCAATAGATTAGTGAGGCATGACTTCCCTTTGCTAAATCCATGTTGACACTTTCCACTCAAGTCATGTTTATCAACAAGCCCTGTAATTCTGTTCTTAATCATCATTTCCAGCACTTTGCCCCACACTGACTGCTCACCTGTCTAGTTCCCAAACTGATTTTTTTCTTCCACCCCCCACAGAAAGGGCAGCACAGCTTGCATTCTATTTTCCTGCATGAATTGCCTAACATGATCCACCATTTACAACTTATGGGTTAATGAAATCACTTTGAAAAGTAATTTCTGTTAACCATTATAAAATATTGCACTCTCAAAAACCTGATTATTCTTATTATTTATGTATTAGGGGTAATCCGCCAGAGGAAATTGCAGTTCAGGTTTGTTTTCGGTTTGGATTCTGCAGTTTCCAGATTGAAATAAGAATCTGTATTATGGATCCTTATTTAAATCACTTTAAATGATAAATTAAATTAAACAACTATACATGCACAAAATGGCTACCGGTCCATTCTGCGTGTTCATGCCGTTTCTAAGAATGGTGGCAGCAGTGTTGCCACCATTTTAGAAAAGGGAATCTGGTCTATGTATGCTCAAAATGACTGGTGCACGTGTGCAGACAGGCTGCCCTTTTCCAAAATGGCAGTGATGGTGCCACCGCCATTTTGGAAAAGGGTGTGCATGCGCAGAATGGTCCAGTGGCCATTTTGCATATGTGTAATAATTTTAATTTTATTTTTATTTTTCTGTAGATAAGAACTGAAGGGGTGAAGATGGTTAAAAGGGCAGGGGTGGGTTCGGATGGTGACAGAGGAGTGAGATTCATAGGTGAAAACATAGCAGGAATTGAAGGCAGAAAGATAGAGAGGAGCCAGGTGATAAAGAGCCTTGAAGGTGTTGACAGGAGATTGTGCTGGAAACAAAGGAGGAAGAGAATGGGGAGAAACCAGTGAATGAAGGACGGGAGGGACTGGATGTGATCCAAGTGCCAGGCAAGGTGGATTACCTTGGCAGCAGATTGTTTAACAGAAGAGAGAAGATCAAGGTGAGAGGAGGGAAGGCATGTCCCAGTTAAACAGCATATCATTGGAAAAGCTATGTCAACAATTTTCTGTCTTATTTAATTGATTACCCGTGTCCCAAATAATCAGTACTGGCCATTGCAACAGGGCACGCTGTTTTGTGCTGCCCTTGTCATCCCCCAAGACCATCTGAATCCGGGACTGGACTGACGGGGCTGGGAGTTGACCCGAGCTTGCCCCCAGGAACTTGGAGCTTGCAGCCTGAGAGCCCTCTCCTCCGTGCAGAGTGACAGTGCACAGAGGGAGTGGGGTGGCGAGTGGGGAAATCCCGGCCGGAAGCATGGAGCTTGAGGGGACTTTAAAAGCTGGGCAGTGCTGCAGCAGCGGCGGGGCTGTTGGTGTGCCTGCAGGCATGCGCCAAAGGGTCGTGCCTAAGGGTGCGACCCTTATGGGACTCTTAGGGGCTTTTGGGGTTTTTAAGGGGATATGCTGTGTGGGGGGGGAAATCTGGGGGGGGGGGGGAGTGCAGGAAGCATCTGCCTTGGGTGAGAGACAGGGCAGTGTTCCTAGCTTGGGTAACTGCATGATGGCAGCATGTGGGGGGGGAGGGGGTCTGAGTGGTGAGAGCACTGGGCAGCGGGGTGGTGGTGGAAGCTATTCAGAGGGGAAGGGGTTTGAGGGATTTAATGTGGTTAGGAGAGGGTGATGTTGGAGAATGGAAGGGGGGAGGGGGTTTTGTGGGATGGGGGAGGGTTTGGTGGAGATGGTTATTGTGGGGAGGGGGGAAATGGGGGGGGAAAAGTGAGAAGGGAGACTCTGGAGGGCCTTGGGGCAGCAGCCAGTGGGAGGGGGTTAGGATGGAGTGGACGGGGGGGGAGGAGAAGCTATTGGGGTGTTCATGGGGCGGGGACAGTATAGTCCAAGGGGGCAGGGGGCTCAAACTCCCAGGGTACTGATATTCCTGGTGGAGGTTGAGAGCCACCCCCCCACTGAGGATGCGGGAGGAGCAGGGTCTAAGGGCTGCCTGTAAAGGCCTGATGCTGCTAAATGCAAGGTCCGTAGTAAATAAGGCCCTGGTAATCCGGGATCTGATACTGGACGGGGCTGCGGACCTTGCATGCATTACGGAGACCTGTCTGGATGAGGAGGCGGGGCCAATCTTGGCCGACTTCGTTCCAGCTGGGTATGCTGTGCAGCATCAGCCCGACAAGGGGGGCTGGGGATGGTGGTGTAGCCATTGTTTTTAGAGAGGATTGGCTCGTTATGAGGTATCCAGTTCAGGAGACTTCAGGGATTGAGGCCCTCCACGTGGTGTTTGATTTGGTTGGGGGCAATCTTGGGGTGCTGCTGGTGTACTGGGCCCCTTCCTGCCCAGCAGCATCCCTTGCCGCTCTAGCAGAGCTGGCCTCGGAAGTGACGCTGAACTCCTCCAGGACCTTGGTCCTGGGGGACTTCAACACCCATGCCGATGCTGGCCTTGTGTGAGCGGAGCGAGAGTTCATGGCTGCCATGGCAACCATGGACTTGTCCCAAGTGGTCAACTGCCCAACCCATGTGGGGGGGGCATACCCTCGACCTGATCTTCTGCTCTGGCCTTGAGGCGGGTGATCCATTAGTGGGGGATATGTGGATTACGCCCTTGTCATGGATGTATCATTATCTCCTACAGGTCAGCCTCTCAGCACACCACCTCCAGAAGGGGAGTGAACCAGTTAGGTTGGTCTGCCCTCCGAGTCTGATGGAACCACAACAGTTCCAGGAGGCTCTGAGACAGTTAACCTTAGACCCTGACAGTTACACTGTCGATGAACTTGTTTGAGATTGGAACATCTTGCTCTGGGAGGCCAGTGACAGGGTGGCCCCGAGACGTCCCCTGCCTCCGTCTCGACACCACAGGGACCCTTGGTTTACTGAGGGGCTGCAGTGTATGAAACAGATAGGCAGGCGACTAGAGTAGTAGTAGTAGTATATCAGTTTATTTAGGCAGACACATAGTCATAGCCATCGTACAATAATTTACAAAAGAAAAACAACACAGTACAAACTATGCATTTCATACAGTTCTTCCAAGGGACAAAGCACAACCACTATATTGGCAAATCAAAGTTTAAAAACTGAGAACGCCTCACAAAAGCAAGAATCAAAAAATTAACCACTGCTTGGGTAAATTCCTGGGACCCATCCTGCAACAATTTGGTACATAGTGCCTCATCTGACCAGCCAGGGTATTGTTCTAAAAATTTAGTTAAAAACTCAGCCCTTAAGCCGTCGTATAAATGACACCTAAGGAGCAGGTGGTCCGTTGATTCGACGTCTTGAAAATCAAAAGGACATAATCTTTGTTCCACCGGAATTTTATTAAACCAACCCTCCAATATTTGGGTTGGAAGGGCATTAAGCCTAGCTGCCATCATTAACCACTTTCCCCTTGCTGAAAAATTGGCGGTGAGATATCAAGCCATAGAGTCTTTCCCTGGTGCCACACTGCAGTAGGAACTCAGGTGGGAGGTGGACCGCACTTTTTCCCACTCTTGCTTCAAATCAATGTCCTGCCATCTAATCCTAACCTCCGCTTGAGCAAACAGGGGTGCCTTGGACAATACATAGGACCTTCGGATGCGCATATGAGACAAATGGCATTCCACTTTCTGTTTCCAGGTACTCCTAAATG
>QEPC01007287.1:1165982-1183968 GCA_003113815.1 Sphenodon punctatus
AATCTAATAATCCTACTCAACGCCTGCTGTTCAGGAACAGCGACTAGCTCAGAAAGTGTTGGGAAGGGGGGAGGCAGATAGTTTCATTTCTTGCAAGCCTCTCCACCCCTGGTGCCTGGAAGTCTGCTCCTCAGTGACTAGTACTACCCCTCACTGTTTGACCTTACAGTGAACCTTTTTTTGCCACCCAAACGCGATCCGAACTGACCGAACTGTTTGGTCATTTCGCCGTTCGGATTGAGTTCGGTTCGGCCAGCTCGTGTTCGGAAGTTTGGTTTGGTTCGGTCGTCCGAACAGGCTGAGTTCGGGCCAAAATCTGAACTTCCAAACCGCGTTCGCCCATCCCTAATTCCCCTGGCTTTGCTTAATTCTGTTATTACTAGTTTGCCTCCAGACCAATAGCAAAGTTGCATCCAGAAGATTTGTACCAGGAATCCAATGGAAAATGGAGTTGAGCTTTAAAACAAGACCCAGGGGTTAAACAGGAAAGAAATTATGGACAAACAGAATGAGCTTGTAAGTGGAATGCAGCCACATGGTAGATGACACAAAATGAATATATGTTTGTACAGTATCTTGGCTAAACTATTGTTTAATAAATGGTTACTGCTCAGTAACCAATCGGTTGAGTTACTGCAACTCTGACAGCTACTGATATCCATGCAGATAATTGTTTCAGCTGTAATTGAAGTCAATGGTATAACTTCCATTGACTTTAATGGGCAAAGACTGCACCCAATGCTATCTCAACTTACTTAAAAGTAGTTGTTTTTGATGTATACATTTAACGGTTATTTTCGCCTTGTAGAATGACCACAATGTGGTTTCCCATCTTCAGAATGTATAATGTCTTTTACACTGGAACACTTCCATTGCCAGTCAGTGTCATATGGACAATTAAACAGCACTCCTGAAGCCTTAATATGTAAATATCCTGTATTAATATCAAACAGCACTTATGTTCGACTGCATCGGAAGTTTTGGACGATGAAAAATGCCTCACCAATAAGTAGTTGTTATTAGTCTCTTTCGGAAGGAGTTACTGTAAATGGATTAATAAAAGTATTCTCCAGGGATCAAAGATTATAACTAATGGAAACCTTTTAATAAAAAGGTTCTTATCAAAGAAGCCTCATTTCCTCATCACTATGTGAAGTATCTACTCATTACCTAATTTTTTATAGGCAGAGTGCATCTATTTTTTTATGGGGAAGAGGGAAAGCAAATTTGGAGCAATTGCAAAGGGAATTCTGCTGTCTCATCTAACATGACAGAGATTTGTCAGTTTATCCTCTTAGTACTAATAGGCGGTGTCACCAGCCCTGGCTGTCACTAATGGTCTAATTTATTCTGACACCTACTAGTATATTTTCATAGAGCTAAATAACACTCCAGACTTAATCATAAGGCAACATTTGCTTTATGCTGGCAGGGGGGAAAAGCTCCCTGATTAAGAGAAGCCAGGGGAATTGTATGGCTGCCTACATTTTCAGACTTGGGATTTTGGGATACCTTGACTTGTGGGTGTTCAGCTTTAGACACTTCAGAGAGCGGTGGTCATTGGTAACTGTTAATAGTGGGGGCCACAGGAGTGGGCAAGGGTTCTGTAGGACTTCCAAAAATCTGGAGAGGGCACATGCCCCCAGTCTCCTTTCCACGAGTCACCTATGGGGCTAATTTTCAGTGACTGCTTGACAATCTTAATATCCCTTTAAAAGGTCTCAAGTCAGGCTTGCAAAATCACTAGTAACTTAAGTTCAGCTGATTAAATAAAACAACAAATGCAATATTTGCTTGTAATGAATATTTGCAGCAACCTCTGGTATGTGGGATGTGGTGCTTTCCAGATTACAAATAAACTATGCCAGATTGCAGTTTGGTTTCATGAGATGGACCAATGTCTCCTATTTGTTCGACTGAGATAATTCTTGACACCCATTTAGCTGACCTAAATCAGCTTGGAACAAATACAAATACTGCCACATTGAATCCTTTTACCAACTAATTCTCCCTTCCTGGTTTGTTTGGTTTTATCCATTGTTGCTGATGGTTTTGTATCAAACTGTCAATGTCCACTGTTAAAGGCTCTTTAATGGGCTTCTATCAACCAGTGTTACACTACATCAACAGAAAAACAGCCATTTTAAGGTATAAGAATGAAATACATCATCAAAATGTAATCATTCCAATGATGTATTGTACCATAGTACAGACCAGCAGGGGCTGTTTCAGAAGCTCCAGGGAAAAGGCATCTTTAAAATGAGAAATTACATACCTGCTGGACAGTATCTATAGTGAAAAGCAGTTTGTATTAACCATAAAAATATTTTCATGAATCTGTTAGTCTACTGTTTTCTAAGCAAGGCATAATCCTTAGAATGCATCTCTGTCCCAGGTTTCCTGATCTTGGAATTTACTGCCATTGCTTCATCTTTCATGTCTGCATTTAATCATGGTACATTGTAAAACCATTTAATGCAGCAAGTCATTACTTTTCATTAAGATGCCCTTAAGCTATTTCTTCCTCAGATAACTGTACAGGTCCCACTATGACAATACTAATTTAAAAATAAATAATTTAAGTCAAGATTGGGCCAACTTCATGTGTAAATGTTCACATGGTTGAGCTCATCTATTTGAACCTTGGATCTTTGTGTTGGATACTTTGATTGATTGTTTTTTCTTTCAGGCTGGGTATTCAGTTATTTGACCAAATGTGTGAAACAAAATGACTGAAATTATTGAAAAATTTAAATTGGAAAAATGAATGTATGAAATGGGTAAGCGGGGAAGAACTGAAGAGGGCTTTGTCAGACCAGATTCAAAGCATGTGAAATCATCAGATATGCTATTTGCTGAGGAGCGTTTGCTATTGGGAGGAGTATGGGTTTGCTATTGGGAGGAGCCTCAAGAGTGCTGATTTTTCAGAAATGTTAATAAAAGTGGAGAATAATATCAAAGAGTTTACACTGGGAGACAATTATGTGTAAGGGATCAGAAGTACTTTTACAAGAGACATAAGCTAGTCAAGAGTTGAGTATGCCAACTCTTGTGGCTTCTCCTTAATCATCATTCTTTCAAGCTTGCTATGCAGAAAGACCTTGGCCAACAATCACTTATTTTTGAGAAATATACAGGCCTTTTTGTGCATACAGAAATTGTCACAGCCAGGATCTGTATTTCCATGTAATAAAGTCACCACCACCCATCCCTCACTCTGCAACTCCTGGTTTTCACATTCAAATCGCTCCACGACCAAGCTCCCCCTTACCTCTCGGACCTAATTTCCCTACGCACTCCTGCACACGCTCTCCGCTCTTCCTCTGTCCCTCTGAAACTGAGAAAACTTTGGAAGCAAACACATGTAGGTCTCTCTGTGCGTGTCTGGATCTTAAGGGGTCTCCCAGACTTTGGCCTGTACCTCCCCGCTGCATCCCTGAACTTTGCTGGATCCCTCTGCATCAGGCAAAGAGAGGTAGCCACTGGTCCTGGTTCCCCGTCTTCAACCTCCTTTCACTTTTAGCCCTCTCTCTCTCTCTCTCTCTCTTCCCATATTACTTTCATTTTTCCAGCCGCCGCTTGTGTTTCCCTCTGAAAACCGCCAGCCAGACTGAAAACTGTGTTAGCCAATTGTGTGTGTGTGTGTGTGGGGGGGCGTTATACCTCCCATTCCTGTTAAGAAATATTCCTTTTTATTAAGCATTTTGTCTCCCTCTTTTCCCTTTTACTATTCTTTTCAGGAGGGTACATAACCTGACTGTTGCATGCATCTGACCTCAGACTGATCCGGGAAACACGTGGGGACCCCTAGTCCAACCAATTCGGCTAATTCCCCTAAATTTAAGAGTCAGGTGGGTATTGGGGCACTTAACCCCCCAATATTCATGAGTTTGAGTGGGGTCTCCTGTTAACACTTAGGTGGCTTCAACATACACTCTGGGGCCAGAGCGGGACTTCATGGACTTCATGACAATCATGGGTCTATCCCAGATCATATCTGGCCCAACGTATGATACGGGACACATGTTATATTTGATGTTTTGCACTGGCCTGGAGACAGGGGTTCTGATTTTTTGGGGTGTGGTTTATAACAACATTGTCAAGGTCAGACCATTACCTTTTGAAGGCCTGGATCCCTGCCCTCCTATGGTCCCATCAGGGTGGTGGACCAGTTAGGTTAGTCCACTCCTGGAGACTTATTAATCTGATTGGTCTCCAGAACTCTTCAAGGGAGCTGCCTGTGGCAGGATGGGGTGGGATGCTAAATATTGAATAAATAAAATAAAAAATAAATATACCCACTGACCTTGATGTCTACTCCATTGATGACATGGTCATTTTATAGAATGACATCTTGACCAGGGCTATTGACACAGTTGCAGCCAAGCGTCTGCTCCCACCACTGTGACAGCATAGCTCCCCCAGGAAGGGGGTAGGGTAGGCAGTTAGAGTACAGGTGGTGCTCAACTCATGCTGAAGCTGACCCATTGTGGCATAGATCATTTTTGAAGGACTATGCCAGGGCTGTGATGGTGGCAAAGATAGCTTGCCACACCATAGCATCTGCAAAATCTCATAATGTGGAGCTTTTTCAGATGGTGAACAGCCTGGTTAATCCATTTTATCTTCACTATTGCCTGCTGTGAAGCTTTTATTAATTACTTATCAAGTAAAATTTCTCATATTCACCACAACTTAGTTGCTGCTACTTCAGTTGCAGAGTCAGAGTTTGAGGCTGTGGAAGCCCAGTCTTGTCCCATTTGGTTGGATCAGTTTCGATTAGTGTCATCCACTAATGTGGAGGATGTGCTTGGAGCAGTGCAGGCAACCAGTTATGAATTAGATCCTTGCTCATCCTGGCTGGTAAAAGCTAGGGATGGGCGAACGCGGTTCGGAAGTTCAGAGTTCGGCCCGAACTCGAACTGTTCGGATGACCGAACACGAACCCAAACCCGAACCCGAACAATCCGAACACCGAATGGCAAAATGGCCGAACAGTTCGGTAAGTTCGGATCGTGTTCGGATGAGTTCGGGTGGCAAAAAAAGGTTCACTGGAAGGTCAAACATGACACGGAGGTGTAGTCACTGAGGAGCAGACTTCCAGGCACCAAGGGTGCAGAGAGGCTTGCAAGAAACGAAACTAATTATCTGCCCCCCCTTCCCAACACCTTCTGAGCTAGTCACTGTTCCTGAACAGCAGGCGTTGAGTAGGATTTTTAGATTGCTTTAAGTTTCATTTCAGTTTTGTAATGAAATGAAACTTAAACCTTGAACTGAAACCTTGTGTTATGCATTTCACTGATACACATCTAGATGTGTATAAGAGACAGGGCCTGTGTACTTATTAGATATTCCATTTAATTCATAGCATTTAGAATAGTTAATAGCAGTTACATTTAGTGTAGATAGATAGATATAATATTAGATAAAATAAATAAATAAAAAAACCCATATAAAAACAAAAAAACCAAATAAAAAACAAAAGAAAACCATATAAAACCCAATAAAAAAACAAAAAAACCCATATAAAAACAAAAAAACCAAATAAAAAACAAAAGAAAACCATATAAAACCCAATAAAAAACAAAAAAAAGCCATATAAAAACAAAAAACCCCACCCATAACAATATTTCCTGAACGGCCGAACCGAACAGCCAAATGGCTGAACCGAATGGCCTGTTCGGATGACCAAACCGAACAGCCGAACCCAAACTCGGCGAACGAACTGAATGAACAAACCGAACGAACAAACCGAATGCATCCGAACCGAACGGCCGAACCGAACGAACGAAATGAACGCAGCCGAACCGAACGGCCGAACCCGAACAGCGATCTGTTCGCCCATCCCTAGTAAAAGCCAGCCAGGAGACACTGGGGCCTTTGCTGGCTGGGATTGTTAGCACTTCCCTTCAAGAGGGTAGGTTGTTGGATGCCCTTAAAGTAGCAGTGGTCCGGCCCCTGCTTAAGAAACTATCTTTGGATGCTGACTCCCATGCCAGTTATTACCATGTCTCTAAACTTCCATTTTTAGGGAAGGTTATTGAATGAGTAGTTGCCTGGAAGCTTCAGGCTCATCTTGTTGCCTTTGGATCAAGATATGCCTTTGAAAATCTCCCCCTAAGTGCCTCTTGCAGGCACAAAGGCAAGCACCCTTCTGCTCATGGTGAATTGTACATTTCCAATGTACTCCTGTTAGAGAATCAGTCTTAACCATTCACACCAATTTGATTACAAGCATAGAAGGAGACAGTCAGATGCCTGAGCATTTAGAAATGCTGCAGTTATATTCCTTGCTGTTAATTCAAAATCAATAGTCATCATTGTAGGATTCAAATCAGTGATTTCTGTTGCTGAATAGCACATTCTTCTGCTTGACTCTAGCCGCTAGGTTGGTAATGGTATGTACAGGAATGGCCCTGCCGTGTTCAATAAGCTTCCACCATGGGGTTGTGAAAATCACTGTGTAGCCACAGGAAAGGTTCTGTCTATGAATTAGCTCTTTGATTCTCAGAAGATTGCATGCGTTGTGCCAGGGGAGTGGAAAACATTTTGTCAATATTTGGTCCTCAGTTAGCCCTATAAACAGTCTCTTGCCTCAGACTTTACAACAATGTTAAACTAGCTCAAAAATCTGGCACGGCCAAAGCAGTTTGTTTAGCTGAACTGTAAATGAAGGCTTTGCTACGTCAAGTGGATTAGAAAATAGCTGTAAGTAGATCATATGTTAAGTGCAGACATTTGGTTCATCTCTAATTCATCCATCGTATGGATGGACTAGGAAGGGTCTTTTACTTCAACTTAATAACCAACGTCATTTTTTAATGTTTGTTATTAAAGATTAATCTTGTCCCCATTTAAGTCAATGGGAATTTTACTATTGACTTCCAAGGAACCGTAGTTCACTCTAAGTACTTCATTTATATGCAGTGTTTATCATTTTTAGTCAGTTTCTGAAGAATCTGCAAGAATATCTGTTTCAGACCAATCCTGTTAAGATTTTACTTCTCATAAAATCCTCTAGCAACTTTTCCCATCAGTAAAGCTACAGAGATATAGTCTCACCATGTTTTTAAAACAAAGAGGAAAAAATAAAGCATCAGGTTCTTAGCTGGCATCAAGCAGGGTAGTAAATGGTGGCATAAAACAATATTGCAACAGTCATTTCCTGCAGCTTCCAGACTCTGCTCGTAGAGCTGAAACAGGGAGCACATTTGCTACCCACAGGTAATACTCACAGTTTCAGGCAAGACCAAGTTGGGCACCCAATTGCCTGATTATTAACATTGCTGCATTACTAATTTTCCATTTTGCGAAGCAGAATACTGGAAATTCAGGACTGGAAACAGGAAATTTGGCACCAGAAGTTGGTAAATTGGTACTGAAATTGGTAAATGGTGACTCCCACCAGGCACTAATTGGGTATTGATTAGTATCCGATGCTATAGGGTTGGGTAGCGTAATTTCACTAGCTATACCCGTTTTTGTCCATATTCATTTCATCTCTACTCTGCTGAAGGAAGGAGCAGTGGCAACAAGGTGATGGAACGGATCTCCATTTCTCTCCCCTCTTTCCCCATATTCTCAGTTACCCTTCCTCACCATGTTGCTAACTGAACCTTCTGCTTTCCTCCCTCTCTCCTTCCTATGGCAGTATCTAGTACTGTGGAGAAGAAAGGGTGAGAGAGAGGGGGCATGAGCTGCCAGAGCTGATGACTGGGTTTATAACCAAGGAGGCACCTGTTGTGCCTGTCTTGGAGTAGAGGAGGTCCACATTACTCCCCTCCTAAACCTCTCCATTTAAGCAGCTATCTTTTTTCTAATGTGATTGTTTTATCAGTATCATTCCATTCCTGCTCTCTTTCTGACTTGCCTTTTTTTTTTTTTTTAATGCATACAATGTTTTCTGTCCATTTAAAATACTTTTAGGTAGCATCAAGGGTTTTATGTTTAGGATGGATGGAAGCAAAACACAAATCAATTATTTATCTAGAACTAAAATCAATATCCATGACCAATGTCGTATCCAAATATTTTGCCCGATACGAACCATATCTGCTGAAACAAATAACCACTATTTGATTCCACCTTCATCAACTATCCATTTTGGTTATTTCTGTTCAGTTGTTTTGATTTTATTGCCAGTAGCCAAAATGAAGCAAATGGATAAGCGAACAACCAAAAAACCCCATATATGCAAATATCTGTTTTAGTCGTAGATTGTAACTTGAAAATGCAAATAATACCCATCATGAATAGAAAACCCATTGCTCATTTCAACACTAATTTGATTCTTTTTGCTGTTCCTCCCGTTTGCCCTGGCATCAAGTATATTTCTAACCCATCCATCCACAAAAATATTCAATTGATCAGAAATTTTATGTCTTGGTAATTTTTGATATGATGATGATGATAAATTTACATTTCCAATCTTAGTTCTATCTTTATTATTTTCCCCCATATCTGCTGTTTGTACTTTCTTGCATTTTTCCATCTTGCATTTTCCCATCTATCTTGTGTTTTCCTCTTGTGGCATCTCCCTTATAAATATAAAGTGACACACTGTAGCCTTGGTTTTACTGGTACAACTCTGCAAATGTTACTGTTTAACATGATTAACACTACTGAAAAGCTTCCATTTTGCAGTGGATCATAGGTCACACTTTAATTATTGGCCTTAGTCAATAAGAATACTGATTTTTTTTAAAAAATAAAACAAATAAATCTGTTGCTGCTTTCTCTTGAAATCTTCTGCTCAGTAATGGATTCCTTTTGCGAATGGAGAGGTTAATATTCACAGTGGAAGGCCAGGGTGATAACATGTCAGTGGCACTGCTTCCAGAGACTTATTTCAGTGATAGTATACTGAGCCAATATGTCCTACTCCCCTCCAGGAAGCACTAACTCTGGAGCAGTCCCATTGAAATCTCTAGCATAAGTGTAGCATGGGGCAATAGCTCCATCCCCTACTAAATTTGCACTTGGGAAGGGAGAAAGGGGTCCGGCTTCAATGTCCCAATCAGCAGAATGCAGATCAGCATTGAAGAATCTGCTCACAGCAACTGCACTCCCAGACCTCAGCTAACTCTCCCTCCTGGGAAAAAAAATCTTCAGCTGATGCTCCTACCACCACCAGGAAAGGAGCTCTGAGCTGGCCCCAGGATCCAGTGAGTAAAGGGGCTTGTACCCCCTGCCACTCTCTCCCAATTATTCCCCACTCTCCAAACTTTTGGAGGACATTATACCACTGGGCTTATGGATCACAACCTTTGGCTATATTCAGATATGACACTGTGCGGGATAAACTATGATGAGCAGGACACATATGCCTAAGTATTATTCTTCCTGATGCCACTTCGTGTCGTTGGCCTTTTGTGCTTGTGAGCAGTGGCGGACTGACACCTAAAATTAGTTCTGGCATTTTAAGTAACCTGGCCCCCATCATTAGAAAAATGCAATATTGACAAATAAAACAAACAGAAAACCCCACCACATAAAACATTCACTTTAAACGTGTGTGGGAAGGAATGGCCCCCAACAGTACCGGCCCCATTGGTATTTGCCAGAACTGCCAAATGGCTAGTCCACTGCTGCTTGGAAGGCACATCCAATGACCAATCAGAATTTCGTGGGTGGGAGCTTCATCAGGCTGTCTGGCCAATGGTACCAAACCTAAAGGGCCAGATGGAGGGCTGAAGCTTAGGCATAATGGTGGTGATATGGAGCAAACCACCCCCTCCAGGGTTCTCAGGGTGCCGGTTTAAATCTGGGTCGTGACACCATCACCCCTCTAAGGGGTAACCCTTAGGTGTCTTTCCCCATCTGGTGGTATTCAGTGGCATGTTTTTATGATTCCTCCCATCGATGCAGGATAGTAGGGGTGTGCACCAGGCCCCCATGTCATCTTGTTTTTTTGTTTTTGTTTTCATTATTCAAAAATGTTGTTTTTGTTATTATTAGCAACAATATCATTTTTGTTTTCGTTATCTTTATAAATTTTGGTATTGTTTTTGATATCATTTTTGTTATTGGTATCGGTGTCACGGGTTGGAGGTCCGCACCCCCACTTTACCAGGTTTGAGTGACTCAGTTTCCCTCGCGTACAGCCCACTTGAATCAGTTTTCCTCTCTGGCCGATTCAAGCTTGCCACAGGGACAACCCCTTTGTCACCCAAGGGCCCAATCCTTCCCATTTACAGACTCTTTAATCTCTGGTTTCGCAAGAGCTTGAGAACTCTTGTTGTTCACTTGTGTTCCAATGTTAGACACAGACACTTCTTCTTAAAGATAAGAAGTAAGTTTTTTGATTACATAAGCAAGATTGTTGAATATGTTGATACAGAGTGGTTACTAGAAATCAAAGGTACATATAACGCATTCCTAACCTATACTGGTTGAGTGTCTAAATGAGCATCTTGCCCTACCAAGGTCCATAAGTTCTTC
Organism: Sphenodon punctatus; assembly: GCA_003113815.1. Lineage (NCBI taxonomy): Eukaryota > Metazoa > Chordata > Lepidosauria > Sphenodontia > Sphenodontidae > Sphenodon > Sphenodon punctatus. Next base: position 1,176,423 of record QEPC01007287.1, read on the forward strand.
TCAGTCCTTGATGTAAGCAACTGGGTCTTCAGTCTTATTGTTGCTAGAAAGCAAAGTCCCCTCTCTCAGTTTATGGTTTGGCTCAGCCCTCCTGGCTGTAAGATGTTGAGTGAGTTCCTAATAATTCCTCTCCCCTCTGGGGTACAACTCCTTATATCCCCAGGAGGAAACACCCCGTATCTTCTCGAGGCTGCTAGAATTCCTTTTGTTCTCTCTATCAGCTTTCTATGTCTCTTGCACATAGGCAATGGCTGCCTGCATTAGCATATAAATGTCTCTGGCCATCCGTCTGGGGCAAATCCACAAACTGTCTTTCCATTTCCTGGAGCTTGGTCAAGAGTCACAGTCTTGATTTGAGTTTTACAGTTCTTAATTGTAACATTACATACATGTTGTACCTTTTGCTTTACATATCTAGTAGACCTGTAGTCTACATGCAGGCCAGCACCACACGTGTGTGACCCTACGTTTCTCTGTGACAATCAGTATCGCTATCAATATCATTATTGATATCGTTATCGATGATGGCACCATTTCAAATCAACATTTTATTGATTCCTGTGCACAATTAATATTTATCTAAATCTAAGGGAGACAAGGGAAGGGAAAAGGAAAACTATCTATTATCTAATCAGTTATCTATATAACTATTCTAATCTAAATGTCTATAATATATATCTATATTTAATCTATACTACCTATAGGGAAAGGGAGAAGGTAAAATGTAGGGTATGAGGAAGGAAAGGTATTGGTGGTAATACCTAATAAATAAATAAATAATACAATGAGGGCTAGGGAGGATTTTTTATGTGCAAGCACCACAGTTCTGTAAAAGCAACCTGACAAGCAGAGCTCTCATAGAATGGAGAGAAAAAACCTGGCCCTCCCATTATAAAGGGTTGAAGTGCTCTCCCCCAGAGCCCCTCTGATTGGTTGTGGGAGGCAGCAGGCATTGAGCAATCACAGAGTGCCATGAGATTGCTGGGGCCTGCTTGCGCTGCTCATTGGACAGCGATACAGCCATCAGATACTGCTGAGCTGCTCACCCCTCCCAACACAGGCACAGTTCAAGAGTTCAATCCTTTGAAGACTCCAAGATACCTGCTCCCTCCTCCCCCTACATATTTTCCCTCCAAAACCCAACTGCCACAGCACTAGTAATGAAAATAATAATGACATTGTCGTTTTTGTTTCTTGTTATCATTTTTGGTATTGGTTTTGGTATTGCTATTGATATTGTTATCGGTGTTCTTGGTTGTCATTTTCGTTATCGTTATTCTAATAACAAAAACGGCATGCACACCCCTACGGGATAGCAAGGAGTCCACTTTTCCAGTCCTGCAGCCTTCAGATTTGTTGTCTGAGGAGGATCTGTCAGATGAAAATCTGTGTAGGAGGATCCTCCCTGCAGGAAGATCTCTTTAAGATGAAGTGATCAATTGCTGGAACTACTGTGTTCGGTCTTTTTTCCCTATAAGCTGCCCACCACTTGAGTGTCAGGAATTTGAGCAGGTGTCCATCATTTTGCCCCCCGGCATATTTTGTGTGCCCAAGTGTTGCTACAGAAGTTACTAGGAATTTAGGGTCTCGGTTTGTAACTGTAGCCAAATCTATGTGAGATAGGGCTAGATTTTCAAAGGAACTCAGAGCGTGGATGTTTTTAGTGTGCCGCCCCCAGTCAGATTTTCAACTAATCTCCAGGCACCAAAATAGCATCAGACTTTCAAATGTACTGAGCACTTGGTGGTCTTGTGCCACCAATGGCCAGATTTTCAAAAGAGCTTAGCATGCTGGGTAATTGGAATTTGAACGCTTTTGAAAATTCTGCCATGAGTGTGGGTATTGAAAATCTGGTCTAAGTTCCTTATTATTGTAAGTTCCTTTTTAATTGTCATGCCTTTCACCATCCAGTTTGATATATAAAAAATGAATAAAGTTCTTGGGGAGAAATAAAAACAGAGGAACCCCCCCACCCCACCCCACCTAGAATAAAAAAGTCCTCCCAGGCACACACTTTGTATACCAAATTTTAGACCATAGCTAATTTTTACATTTCAGGTATCAATGTCTGAAAATAACAATCTCTAATGGAACTGATGACACATCCTTAACTGTGGTGTCGCTACTGGGTGCCACTCTAATACAGTACATATTTCTTGTGAGAGAACCAAAAGCTGCAATATTAAAGCTTAGCTTTATGATATCAAAATTCTCTGTGTTTTTACCTCCAGGGAGAAAAACAATTAGAGAAAGACAATCTACCTAAATAGGCTGGGAAACAGCCCTGTTGTATCTATGCTTCATTACCCTCCCTCTTTCGCATCTCACATTTCCCACAAATAGCATGATTATGTTTACCTGACATCTTCACGCTTCCCCGCTGAGCTGGCTGAGGATGCTTTGAAGCCGAGATAGACAATGCTTTCGGCAAGGAGCCACTTATGGTGTCATTTGAAGGATCCAATTCTCAAGCCATTTCGGTGAGTCGTTTCATTCTTTGCAAGCTACTGAATACAGGTGACAGGAAGAAGGTCTGCAATGAGCAAAGGATGCTTCTGGGAAAAAAAAAAAAACTTTAACAAAAATGAGAGCACTTTCCTAGTTTGCTTTTTATGTTGATATCACCTGTATTTTTTTTTTTAATAATAAAGCTTGAATATTAGCTGTTCATTCATGAATATTGTCTATCTGAAGGGAATATTCAAACGTGGTAACTTTTGGGATGCTTTTAGGGATGACTTAGAAAACAATTGGGGTGTGTATTCACAGACCGTTTGCCTCTCCCTATCATGCCCCCCACCACAACCCTTAGTCTCCTCTTGCACTAGCTGGATAATAGTCCCTAACTGTTGCTTGAGGATAAAGTGCCCTTTCATAGATGAAACCCGTACTAAGAAAAAGAATAACTTTCTGGAATATTATCTGCACCGAGAGCTACCAAGCAGCGTTTTAGTAGCTCCTTTTAAGAGCTCAGTCATAAATCTACAGCAGCATAAAGACTTGAGATACATCCAAGTTGCCCTCCGAATGAATGGTCATTTTATTTTTTCCGCCTTCCTGGGTAATGGAGGAGAGAGAACTCTGAACATTCTCTTTCAGGAGTTGCCACGCTATGAGTCTGAATAACTAGCTGGCTCATAATAGGACATGATTCCTCAAATTTAGCAACCAGTATTACACATGAGAATTAATGACATTTCATTATGTCTCACTGTCTGCATTAATAAATTATAACTATGTTGGATTTAGGAAGAGTGTTCAAATTTCCTTTCCTTGTAACCCCTGGCATCTTGATCGAAAGCTGGTTTTAATCTAATACTGTAGGAATTTCAAAATAGCTAATAGGGATGTGCAGGAGGTAACATTTTCATTTTCATTTTCATCTACTTTGGTTTTTTCTTTTTTTCTTTTTCTGTTTGTATTTCATTTACTAGCTGTTAACCTGCAGTCATTCGTAGTGCATTAACAGTTTCCCAGAGTGTTCGCCATTGGCCGTGACCCCTGCAATTTATGGCTACCCCCTCTCGTTGATCCCTACTACATCAACCCTACTGCTAACTCCTCCAACTTGCCTGTGGTCAGCAACAACTGACCAGCAGCTGTGATATCAGCAACTGCAGTTCCTTTTTGTTTTACCTATTACGCTGATGCTGCTAAATGCAAGGTCCGTAGCAAATAAGGTCCCAGAATCCGGGACGTGATCCTGGACAGGGCTGCGGATCTTGTATGTATTACAGAAACCTGGCTGGACGAGGAGGCAGGGCCAATTTTGGCCAATCTCATTCCAGCTGGGTATGCCGTGTAGCACCAGTCCCGCACTGGGGGCCAGGGAGGTGGTGTAGCTATTATTTTCAGAGAGACATGGCCTGTTAGGAGGTATCCAGTCCAGGAGATTCCGGGGATCGAGGCCTTCCATGTGGCGTTTGATTTGGCTGGGGGCAATCTCGGGGTGCTGCTGGGGTACCAGGCCCCCTTCTGCCCAGCAGCATCCCTTGCTGCTCTAGTAGAGCTAGTCTCAGCAGTGGTGCTGAGCTCCTCCAGGACTTTGGTCCTGGAGGACTTCAATGCCCATGCCGATGCCGGCTGTGTGGGAGCGGAGCGAGAGTTCATAGCCGCCATGGCAACCATGGACTTGTCCCAAGTTGTTAACTGCCCGACCCATGTGGGAGAGCATACCCTTGACCTGGTGGTCTGTTCTGGCCTTGGGGCGGGTGATCCGGTAGTGGGGGATGTGAGGGTCACACCCTTGTCATGGACGTATCATTACCTCCTACAGGCCAGTGTCTCAGCGCACCACCCCCAGAAGGGAAATGGACCAGTTAGGTTGGTCCACCCCTGGAAGCTGATGAAACCTCAACAGTTCCAGGAGGCTCTGGGGGATTTAACCTTAGAACTTGACGTCCACTCTGCTGATGAACTTATCCCGGCTTGAAACACCTTGCTCGGGGAGGCCATTGACAAGGTGGCTCCAAGAGTCTCCTACCCCTGTCTCATCACCGCAGGGCCCCTTGGTTTACTGAGGGGCTGCAGTGTATGAAATAGGTAGGTAGATGACTAGAGCGATGCTGGCATCGGACTCGCGCTGAATCCGACCGACTTCTCCATAGGGGGGGGGTCTGGACAGGACTGTCCTTGGATGGTTTTGCTCATTCCTCTTGGGGAGAAGCCAGTGGGTTGTCCTGGGGGCTGAATCTTCCAGCCCCGGGGCCCTGGAATGTGGCATTCCACAAGGTTCCTTTCTGTCTCCATTATTGTTTAATGTATATATGCAGCCCTTGGGGGAGATCGTGAGAGGGTTTGGTGTGCATTGCCACCAATATGCTGATGACACCCAGCTTTACCTCTCCTTTTCAACCGACCCACGTCCTGCTGTCTCAGTACTGTCCCAATGTTTGGAGGCTGTGGTGGATTGGTTGCGGCATAGCAGACTGAAGCTCAATCCTGACAAGATGGAGGTGATGGCGGTGGGTAGGATGAAGGAGGTGTCGGCTCCCCTTGTAGAGGGGGTCTGCCCTCTTGTAGCCCAGCAGGTTCAGAGTCTGGGAGTATTGTTGGATTCAGATCTCTTTCTGGACCAGCAGGTGGAGATGGTGGCCAAAGCTGCCTTCCGCCAGCTGTATCTGGTGCGGAGGCTGTGTCCATATATTTCCAGACCCGACCTGGCCACCCTCATCCATGCCTTCATCACCTCGAGGCTGGACTACTGCAACGCATTCTGTGTGGGGTTTCCCTTGATACTGGTTTGGAGGATGCAGCTGATGAAGATTGCGGCGGCTCATCTCCTTACAGGGACGAGCCAATGGGAGCATATTACTCCCATGCTCCACGTGCTGCACTGGCTGCCTATAGTGTACCGAACCAGATTCAAGGTGCAGGTCTTGGCCTATAAAGCCTTACACAGTCGGCTATAAAGCCCTACAAAGCCCTTCATACCTCAGGGACCACCTCACCCTCCCTGCCTCAGAGCGACCCGTTCAGTCTGCCGGGGGCACCTTTTTGGAGGTCCCCCATGTAAAACGGGAGGCCACAATGGAGAGGACGTTCTCAGTGGCCGTGCCGTGACTATGGAACTCCTGGAAGAAGCCCATCTAGCCCCAAGTTTGTTGGCTTTCCGCCAGGCCTGCAAAACCTGGCTGTTCTCCCAGGCCTTCGGAGAAGGGGACGGTGGGCTGGGATAAAATTTTGGGGGATGGTTGTTCTTAGAAGGAGATTAAGATGTTTTAATATTTGTGTTCCATTCTTGTTTTAAATGATTGTTATTTTTTATGTTGTAAGCCGCCCCTCATGCCTATGGCATGAGGGGACGGATAAGAAATATAAATAAATAAATAAAATAATTAAGCAAGTTAGCTGTTAACCTACAATACTTTGCAGAATATTTTTATATTACTTAATATTAAAAGTGTTGTTGACTGCCAACACACCAGAGAGCTATTCCAGCCGACTGGGGCAGTGTGCTCTGGTTGATCCCTACTGTGCCAACCCTACTGGTAACTCTTCCAAGTTGGCTGTGGTCAGAACAGCCTATTGTCAAATAAGAACATAAGTAGTGCCATACAGGGTTAAACCAATGGTCCATCAAGCCCAGCATCCTGTCTCCGAAAGTGGTCAATCATTTTCTCTTGGGAGTCTGAGACGTATCCAACAGGTCACAATGGACAATCCATTTCCTGTTGTTCCAGCCCCCAACAGTAAGAGGTTATGTTCCCCAAACCTATTTTGCTAATAGCCGTTTATGGATCCATCCTCCAAGAACTTATCCAATCCCTTTTTAAAACTAGCTACACTACCAGCCATGACCACTTTCTCTGGCAGTAAGCTCCACAAGTTAATTGTGCACTGATGAAAAAACAAACTTTCTCTTATTTGTTTTAACTGCTACCAGCTTATTTCATGGAGTGTCCCCTTGTTCTAGTACTCTTAGAGAGGATAAATAACTGCTCCCTATTTACATGTTCCATACCCCTCACGATTTTATAAACGTCTATCATATCCCCTCTCAGTCGTCTTTTCTCCAAGCTGAAGAGTCCTAACCTATCAAGCCTCTCCTCATACAGGAGTTGTTCCATACCCTTGATCATTTTTGTTACCCTTCTTTGTATCTTTTCTAGTTCTACTATGTCTTTTTTGACATGGGGCAACCAGAACTGCACACACCACTCCAGGTGTGGTCATACCATTGATCTATATAGAGGTATTACAATATTTTCAGTTTTATTCTCTATCCCTTTCTGAATGATTCCTAACATTCTTTTAAGTTTGCCTTTTTGACCACCGCTGCACACTGAGCTGAAGATTTCAATGTATTTTCCACAATGACACCAAGATCCCTTTCCTGAGAGGTAACTTCCAATTTAGAACCCAGCATTGTATACATATAACTTGGGTTATTTCCCCCTATGTGCATCACTTTGAACTTGTCCACATTACATTTCATCTGCCATTTGGATGCCCAGTCACCCAGTCTTGCAAGATACTCCTCAAATTCTTCACAGTCCACTTGGGTTTTAACTACCTTGAATAACTTTGTATCATCTGCAAATTTGATCACCTCACTCTTTACTCCTTTCTCCAGATCATTAATTAATATGCTAAACAACACCGATCCTAGTACAGATCCCTGGGGCACTCCACTAGTTACATCTCTCCACTGTGATAACTGACCATTTAGTCCTACTCTTTGCTTCCTATCTTTTTACCAGTTGCTGATCCATGATATGACACTGTATCCTATCCCATGAATCTTTAATTTTCTCACATGGGACCTTATTGAATATTTTCTGAAAATCCAGATACACTATATCGACCAACTCACCTCTATCCACATGCTTATCTACACCCTCGAAGAATTCCAAAAGTTTAGTGAGGCATGACTTCCCTTTCTTAAATCAATGTTGACTCTCCCCCATGAAGCTATGCTTATCAATACACTCAATAATTTTGCTCTTAACAACCATTTCTAGCAGTTTGCCCAGCACCAGTGTCAAACTCACCGGTCTGTAGGGATGGACGAACAGATCGTGGTTCGGGTTCAGCCGTTCGGTTC
>QEPC01007287.1:1188632-1211073 GCA_003113815.1 Sphenodon punctatus
ATTGGTTGTGGGAGGTAGCAGGCATTCAACAATCACAGAGTGCCATGAGATTGCTGGGGCCTGCTTGCGCTGCTCATTGGTCAGCGATACATCCATCAGATACTGCTGAGCTGCTCACCCCTCCCAACACAGGCACAGTTCAAGAGTTCAACCCAGTTTAGGGCTCCGAGATGTCTGCTCTCTCCTCCCCTCTCCACAGTTCCCCTCCAAAACCCAGCTGGCACAGCACTAATAATAATGACAACGATAACGACATTGTCATTTTCGTTATCATCATTATTCTTGATTGTCATTTCCATTATTGCAATAACGATAACGAAAATGACAATTGTCATTATCGTTATTGTAATAATAAAAATGACATGCACACTCCATTGAAGAACCTATCCTCCACGCCCTTGTATAATCCTTTATGAGCCCAGATATACTTCAAAATATCCTATGCCAATGAGTTCCACAGGTTAATCCTGCATTGAGTGTAAACAGTTTTAGACTGGATGTCTGTCAAGTAGCATTCCTGTGTGGTAGCAGTGAATTTAGAACCCAACTTTCTGAACACTGAATTTCTGTGTTTTCTATTATGGCATCACCTAGTTTTATAAGATCCTTCTTAAGCTCTTTGCAGTCTGCTTTGTTCTTAGCTTGCACGTATGCTGCTCATTTCACCATCTCCACTATTCAGCCCCTTTTCCAGATTATTAGTGAATATGTTCAAAAGCACAAGTCCAAGTTCAAATCCTTTGGGCACCCTGTTGTTTGGCTCTCTCTATATTGTCAAAAATGATTATTTATTAATTTCCTATCTTTTGTTTCCTGTGTTTTAACAAATTGCATGCTGATCCATGAAAGGACTTTTCCTCTTATCCCATGATAACTTAGTTTTCTTAAGAGCCTTTGGTGATGGACTTTGTTAAAAGCTTCCTGAAAATCCAGTTGCATTGAATTACCTTCATTGTCCTTATCCACATGCTTGTTCTCACCCTCAGCAAATAATAGACTAGTGAAGCATGCCTTCTGTTTATAAAAGTCCTATTGACTCTTACCTAAGATCCCATGTTTCATCTGTTTGCCTAATAACAATTCTATTATTTATTTATTTATTTATTTATTTAAACAATTTCTAACCCACCCCCTCCTGCCAAAGGCAGCTCAGGGCGGTGTACAATATAAAAGCAGAGAATAAAATATACAACGAAACTTTTTAAAATTCAGTAAAAACAATAATTCCCCCCTCCCCCAACCTGACACCTTTCCTCGAGACCTATCTCTACCAATTTTCCCAGTACTGAAATTGTGCTCATCCAATGACCTTCCATCATAACCTATGGATCCCTTTTAAATAATTGACATTACATTAGATTCCTCTTTGTTACGGAAGCTGGTTTCAGTTTTTGTATTTGAAATCCTTCGCTTCCTGGAGTTCCATTAGACTGGCAATAAAATTTTCCATAGCCTTCCTTTTACTTACAAATCTGCCCCAAACCAAGAAGAAGAATTCTTCTTTCAAACTTCATATTTATGCTTCCTACATTAACTGTAGTTGTGGGAATGATTATGAGGTCATACAGTTTCATTATTGGAAGGTAGTACTAACTGCACCTCTGATCATTGTGCCTCTGAACATAACAGATTAGGGCTGAAACGAATAGTAAAAAAATATTTGCAAGTATTTCCAAGTTTCCAAGGACTGGCTCAGAGTGTTTGGCCAGTCCTTACAAACTTGGATGAATACTCGATACTCGGTAAAATACACGGTAACATAATATCGAATACCGAGTATTTTCCAAATACTGAGTGACAAATCACATTATATGGGGCAGGAAAAGCCCTGTATGTTGGTCCAAGTATTGGACTGGGTAGCAGGTCGATTAGTCTGTTACTTGGTACTCAGTAAAACCAAGTTGAATACTGAGATTTGATAAAAACAGAGTAACTTCAAATACTGAGTTTCAGCACTATAACAGATACAAAAATAAAATGTACAATTTTTTATTTATTTATTTTGTGGCATTATATGCAGCACCCTCCTGCACAACAGCAGCTCAGGGGGGCTCACATTTCAAAATCATAATAAAATCAGCAATTAAAATTACAGCTAAATATTTAAATAAATCTGCATACACATTTCTGGATACAAATTCTTTATCTTCCATCCAATTTGCATGAAACCTGGAAAGATTATGTCCCTCCGCACGATTACCAATCCTGCCAAAGTCCAGAAAGATTCGATAAAGGGTCCTGATGTTATAAGCCATTAAGTTTAAAATGCATTTCTGGATGTAACATTTTTATATTCCATTATGTTTACAAGGCATTTGGCAGGAATTTATCCCACACCTTCCCTGTCATCTCTAACAAACTACAGGACAATTTGATAAAGGGCCTCCAATATAATCATATACAGTGCCAGTCAGAAGAATGCACCTGGCATGGCAGGGGGAGGGAGACTGTAGGAGGGAGAATGGGGAGCAACCCAACAAACTGACAGACACATTCACTGGCCAAATACTGCATGCTTCCAGATTTACAGAACCAATTGCTGGTTTTGAGGTGTGCATATAAGGGTCATAACTGGGACTTTGTGGATAACATCCCAGAAATCAGGAGACATGGTTTACACATCCAGGCTGGCCAATTATCATTACAATCACATCCTGCAGCACTGTGACAGAGGACATAAGAATATCTCTATTGTCTCTTTCCTAAACAGATGCTTCTGACTTCCCAGTAACAAGTGGGGGAGAGATGTTGGGATGGTCACAGCACAGAATGAGAATATTTGGTTGACATTACCGCTGACCAATTGGCATCACAAACCGATCTTTTCCACAGTGACACGTAAGAGAATCCCTGGCATAGGCTCATTCTCTGAATATGCTGTGCAGGCTTATAAAATTGGGACCTTTTATCACATCTTTCTAATATTGGTCAGAGATATTCCTGAAGGTTTGCGATACAGTCCTGCTAAATTTCATGTACACTAGTTGGATTACAAAGATGTTACACTCAGACATACATTTATAAGTTAATTGCTTATACCACCAGGACCCTTTATCCAGTCCTACTGAAGTTTGGCATAAATAGTCAACACAGGAAGAGAAATAAATTTTCCATGTTTCATTCACATTAGATGGGAGACAAACAAGTTAAAGCCAGAAATGTACATGCAGATCTTTGCAAATTAACATAATTCAACTGCTTATAAAATCGTATTTCTTTATCCAATCTTTCTTAAATTTGGTACACTTAATGCCTTCCATTGGAGGTACAACCTCTCCATGTCTCATCCAAATATATTGAACAACAAAAACATTACATCTGAAAATGTTTTTTTCCATTGAAAGCAATGTAAATCAAAAACAGAAGCAAAAAGGAAAATGAAAGATTTAAATAACAAAAACAAAAAAATGAAAACAAAAGATCAAATGGCCCTGATTAAATGGGGGTTTAAGCAGTTAATTCCATTTTAAATGTTGCCAATACATCTCACTGTGGCAGATGAGGTAGAAGAGAAATGAATGTAATGGTGTTCTATTATAAAGTAATCTTTTTGAAGTTTGACAGCCTGACCTATTTGGAATCCCTGTCATTGACGGGGTTTGCCCCCCTTTAGCCAACCAGGTCCGTAGTCTAGGGGTGCTCCTTGATTCACAGCTCTGCCTGGATTCTCAGTTGGTGGCTGTGGGGAGGAGTGCTTTTCGCCAGTTACATCTGGTGCGATGGCTACAGTTGTATGTCTCGCACTCTGACCTGGCCACCATCATCCATGTCTTCATTACCTCTAGATTGGACTACTGCAATGCATTCTACATGGGGCTATCTTTGGTGATGGTCTGGAGGCTGCATCTGGTGCAGAATGCGGCAGCCCATCTCCTGACTGGAATGGGTCTTTGTGAGCACCAGTGCTCTGTTCTCTGCACTGGCTGCCTATTGTCTTCCAAGCTCGATTCAAGGTGTTGGTGCTGACCTATAAAGCCCTAAATGGCCTGGGCCCCACTTACCTGCAGGACAGCCTCATGCCCTGGGCCGTGCAGCTGCCCTTGCAGTTGGCCGGGAATGCCCAACTCAAAGTCCCCCGGGTTTCCCAGGTGGCAATGATGGGGAGAGTTTTCAGTGACTGCTCCTAGGCTGTGGAATTCCCTCCTGATTGAGACTTGCTCGGCCCTGGACCTCCCCTCTTTCTGAAGACAGTGTAAGACCTGCCTGTTCCACCAGGCCTTTGGGGAGGGAGACAGGTAGGAGAGTAGGGAAAGATTTGGGTTCGCTTTTTAGCCATTTTATGTTTTTAAAATTACAACATTCAATTTCTTATAAAATTGGTTCCCTTTATCCAACCTTTTCAAAATGTGGTACACGTAGCTCCCTGCATTGGGGGTACAACCTTTTCAAGTTTAATCATAATTGAATAAGAAACAAAAACATTATAGCCGGTATACTTTTTTCATTTTTTCTCCATTATTTAAAAAAAAAAAATGTTTTCATTTTTTTTTTCATTATTATTATTATTTTTCATTTTCATTATCAAAGTAATGAAAAGGAAAATCAAAAATTTCATTTTTGTTGTTATATTAACGAAAACAAATTGCACCAGCCCTATTACATGAACGGCGAGATTTTCAGTTTATTTTAATCAAAGTAGCCCCACTAATTGCCCCCTTATCAGCCTTGCAGAACCAGCTGAGCCTTTCAATTGTATAAAGCAGAATTTATTTATTTAAAAATTTCTATCCCGCCCATCCTGCCACAGGCAGTTCTGGGCAGTTCACAATAATAACAACAATAGTAACAATAAAAACAGCTTTAAAACAATCACTAGGGAGGAATTTAAAAATATCCCTCCTCCCACAACTGTAACCCATTCCCCATATTCTGAGTTGATCAGAACATGTTACCCAACATGGGATATTGTAATGTTGGATTTTTGGTTTTGTTTAAATTCAGGACAAAAAAGCAAATTGTTGGAATTTTTTTAAGTAGTGCTTATATTCTGAATTTTTAAAAAAGCAAACCCCAAATATCAAAATGTGTACATTCTGGGTCCTCCATTAACATGGGCTTCTGCAATGCCTCATTGGAACTGTAGCACCTGTCCCCTCTGGCTCCATTTCCTCCAATAGGCCCTCAGTCTTGCTAGACTATGGGTATTTTCAGATGTTACGAGATCACAGTGAACCACAGTGAATACCCACCTGTGGTCACTGTGTCTCGAACGTCTGTTTGGCGGCCGCCAGATGTTCGCCACGATCAATACCCACAAGGGGTCAATTTGAACCACGCTTCCCGGGCTAGCCTGGGGAATGTCCCGGGAAGCGTGGTCAAAAAGATCCCCAGCAGGGACCCCCAAAAAGTAACGTCTGGCCATGCGCCATGGCCCGGGATCACCGGCGGGATCCCGGGCCGTGACGACTCCGGCCCGACGCGGTGGCCGCATTGGCCCCGCTGCCCGCCCGTCTCCCCGGAGGGCGGGTGGCGGGGTGCGTGGAGGGGGTGGGGCCAAGCGGCCACACGTTGCGCCGCGCGGCCCCGCCCCCTCCCAGATTCCCCACCGGGATCCCCCCGGCACGTCTGATATGGCGTGATGGGGTGACCCCGGCGGGGAATGAATGGGTTGTTTTCGGTATGGGGCCAAGCGGCCCCGTAACATCTGAAAACACCCTACATCTCCTGTGAGGCACTGTACCAAGTAAGGAAAGATGTAAATGGCAAAGCTAGACTCATACAAAAACATTTCAAAATAATGTTTTGAAAAACTAAAATGAGATGCCTCCTTTTTCTCAGTGGAAAACTTTTCCAAAATCAATCTCTTTCTGTGGGAAACTTCAGTGTAAACAAAGCTAATTTTTTCAGCTGGAAAACATTTCTGCTAGAAATTTCTCAGCCAGTCCTAGTATAAAGTGAGACAGTTATTTTCCAAACTGTGTTTTGGTTTTGAAACAAATATTTGACTGTAACTGAATCTAGAGTCTGATTCCAAATCTGATGTTACTACTTAAATTGAGAGAGAGAAGTGCAATCCATTAATCCTGTATTAAATATAAAATATGCTTAAAAATAGGTTTTTGAAAGAAATATTTGATACTAAACAGATCAGGTCAGATCCTTATATGTTCTAAATCAGCAGAACTCTGGTACTGGCGTGGCCCATTGTTCCTGTAATTCGCCTGGGGTAAAATTAATAAAGTTATAAAACATCCCACAGATTCTGTTCAGTATAAATAGATAGTATTTAAATAATTCATAGTAGCTTGAGGAGCAGAAATAAATACAAAGGAAAACTGCTCATCTTTTGAAGTATAGTTGCTCGAATGTTACGGTTCTTTGCTTTGTTTTTTAAGACTTGTGTGGTTCGTATTTTCTTGCTTCACACTTTTCAAGAAGTTATAAAAGTGCTCAATTCTTTAGGCTCTAACTTATTTATGAGGTGGAGTTGGCATGATCCCATATATCTAAACATTGTTTGCTTCTACCCACACTGGCTCAAAGAAATGTGGTGATGTAGCATATAAAGCCACAGTTCATTTATTAAGTCAAGGAACAGTCCTGTTCTGTTAAATGTTCATCCCGTTGGTGCAATAATAGCTCACTGTTGTTAAGTAGCTCGGCTCTCTTTAGCACTTCAATAAAACTACAGTTAGGTTTCAGGTGGGATTGCAAATGTGAGTCATGCACCTGAAACCTATGGCATTCGGTAGGGGTCTAGTAAACAACATGCCTGCCAAATGCAAAATGGTTTGTGTTTATTGAATAGTAAAATAAGGAGAGGTCTTCGGGTCAGCAAATAAAGGAAGAAAATTGAGTTTATATAAGGATCTGCTGCAGACAGAAATTATTCAGTGCAGAATTGAAAATGATCATCTGTACTATGTTGCTGTATTCAGTGGGTGAGAGAGAAGTCATCTGCTTGGAAACCTAAATATTTCTTTTTCAGGTGCAGGAGAATAGTGAAAATATTTTGTATACTTTCATGTGAAAAGTGGGACTAGTATGTTTATGACAATTTTAGCAGAACTACAGTTATTGCTGAAATGAATATGCATACTGCATTCCATATTCATGACTGGATAATTGTTTAGTGATTTGGCGTCATTGTCGTTCTTTGTTTGTTCAATATTTTTGGCCATTTTGTTTCAGCTAGTCAGTTAAATAACTGGCCACTTAACCATAAACAAGCGGGATGGTAGAAGTGGAGTGTTAACAAATAAGTAAATACTCATTTTGCTGTGAATGTTCATTTGGATATTTGGTGTTATCTGAAAATAAATAATAATCTGAATAATATTCACAAACTAATTTGGGGACTAAATATGTCATGTTGGCCCCAAATAAAAGTGATGAGGATAAAGTAGTCAGGGTCAGATCCAGAAGAGTGCAGACTGTAACTGTGCAGGGTCCCATGTGCTGAAGAACCATGCAGGGCTTCCCAATACATGGGGCTCATCATTACATTTGAAATGGCAACATGAGTATGAGAAGCGCTGGCCACAAAATTCCATTTTTTTATTGGCTGCCAGTGGTGCTTATTCATCATTTGCAGTTTTTTCAGAATGTAACAGTGTGGCTGCTTACTGTTTGGGAAGCCGTGATCAAATTATTCCTGCCCAGTGTTCTTTGCACTGGCTGTCAAAGTGATGGCCCCAAACAACCAACCCTCACCCCTTTGATGCAAATCTAGGGGGAGGAGGAATACCATTGAAAGACCCCTTTAATGGGGGAGTGGAATATGTAAGTAGGTAATGGCAAGGGGGAGAGAGAGCGCCTGGGACCCTAACTCCATTCAACACCCCCCACGCCAATCCCACTATTGGGGACAAGAGCACATCAGTTGCACCAACAAGACATCTGGAAGAGGAAAACCCATGCAAGCATGCAAATTGGGCATAAATTGACCAATGTATACCCTTTCTACCCATCCTTTTTGTGGGCCCTATCCAACCCTTTTGGCACCACCACCCTCCGCCTACACTCAACCATTTCTGTCCAAGCAACAAAGTCCCAAGAAACATCCTTTGGATATCACCCCAATCCCTGTTTAGTTTTCTATTCAAATCCAACCCAGAGGATACAGAAAGATCATTCTCCCCCAGATGCACCAATACATCTGGACACCCAAGCAAAAGCAGGCATCAGCTTATGCCAGTGCATATGATTTCTACTGATCCATACAATTTTTTAACAACAACTGAGGCCCATCTGTGAACCCCAGTGACTGTTACTCAGTTCCTTCACCATCCAGAACACCAGGCAATGTCCCAAAATCCATAGTCTTTTTCCATCCAAAACCATGAAAGTATAAATATGTTAAAAAAACATTAGCACTCGAACCTATTAACAGATCTGCTCACCTGCCCTCCCCCCGCCCCAATGAAGAAACCTCCACATCCCAAACGTGAATGAAAAGCATTGGATCACCAGTGCCACAGGGGGTTTCCCTGTTCAACCTCCCCCCAAAAAGTGAGGGTGGCATTCCAAATAAGCCCCAAAGCCCAGACCGCACACAGCTCAGCATCCATCTCTGTATGCACCAAAATCTTCTGCTAATAGCCTGTTCATCCAACTTGTAGTATCTGACGTGCAGAAGCAGAACACCACCAAGGAGTATCACATCATCAACCACAAGGGCCTGGCCATTCTAATTTTCCTCCGACTCAGGCCCGGTAGTGTCATGGGGACAAAGGGGCAACACAGACATTTCAGGGTAATGAGACACAGAAGTTGGGGTACCGGGGGTAAATATGATTACCAACAAGGACAACTAAAGATACATATTAGGAGATTGTAAGCCCTATCCCCCTTTTGATAAAACCAGTTTGGCAGAGTGGGGGGAGGGAATCCTTTTGTTAAGTAAAGTGAGCAGTTTGTTGATATGGTAACGGCCAGGTCGAACCTGCAACCACTTTAGAATATCAATGGTAGCAGGACACAGGAAGTTACCGAAGCCCCTGTGAAGGGGAGAAGAGGAGAGAGGATCTCTAGAGACTTTTGGGACTTCCATCTTGGACGTGAAGGAGAGAACAGCTCAGCAGAAGAGCTGCTGCAGACATGAACTAAAAACTTTAATATTCTCTAAAAGACTTGTACCCGGTTTGAATATCAAAGCCGCGAGATACGCTAATGAATCCAGACTGAGCTTCAGGGTAAGGGACAGTTAGGGAATCACAGTGTATTTTAGAATGTGTGTACTTCATGTTTGATTTTGACTTGCACTATCTGATCAACAGCCTTGTACTTTTATGTACTCAATATATGTTTTATAATCAAGCCTAGTGTGTTTGTGTGTTTATTTGGCCTTGGGGGTTAATTAAGGGGGCACTCTATCTAGGTGAGAGCCTAGATGAACCTTTTTCATACAAGACACCCCACTGTGAAGTCTTCCAAGCTACAGGTGGCCAGAGAACGTTCTCTGAGTTACAGCTGGGCTGGGAGATCAAAGGGAGGCATTTCTAGTGGGCGCGGACCTCTGAAAGCTCCCTGCTTGCGGTGAGGTTTTCTGATCATATGGGAATGCACGTGGGTACAGGCAACTGGGTTGCGGCTGGTCTGGTGGGCATTCGAGGGACAGCCTAAAAAGGAAGAGAGGACCCCAACCCCATGACAGGTAGTCTCTTTGCTTACCTGGTGTTTGTCCACTGTGGGGGATTGGATGAGGGCGAGCCGTCTAAGACTAAATTCTGAAAAGACGGAGGTGATGGTTGTGGGGAAGGCCGAGGGAGTGGTGGCCCCATTATTTATGGTGTCCTTCCTCCCTTGGTTTCTCATGTCCGGAGTCTGGGGATGCTCCTGGACCCACAGCTCCGCCAGGATGCCCAGCTGGTGGCTGTGGCAAAGGCAGCATTTCTCCAGTTACATCTGGTGTGTCGGCTTAGGCCGTATGTCTTGGACTCGGATCTGGCCACAGTCATGCATGCTTTTATTACCTCAAGACTAGACTACTGCAATGCGCACTACATGGGGCTAACCTTGGTGCTGGTTCAGAAGCTACAGCTGGTGCAGAATGCAGCGGCTCATCTCTTCACGGGGACGGGCTGATGCGAGCATATTACACTGGTGCTTCACTCTCTGCACTGGCTACCGGTAGGTTTCTGGGCCCAATTCAAGGTGTTGGTATTGACCTTTAAAGACCTAAATGGCTTGGGCCCTGCCTACCTCCAGGACCGCCTCACCCTCCGGGTCCTGGATTGACCCCTCCAGTCAGCTGGGGGCACCCTCCTCAGAGTTCTCTGGGCTTCCCAGGGAAGCTATGAGGAGGGTGTTCTCTGTGGCTGTGCTGTGGGTGTGTAACTCCCTCCCATTGGAGATCCACTTGGCTGCCAGCCTCCGCTCTTTCTGCAGACAATGTAAGACCTGGCTGTTCCGCCAGGCCTTTCCTGGGGGAGATGGGTTGGGTGGGTTGGGTTATGGTGGGGGGGATGGGGTTTTATATTGTCTTTTTAACTGTAATCATTACTATTTATTTTAATGTTTTAAAATGCTTTTAAAATGTTGTGAGCCACCCCAAGATGCCTGTGGCAGGAGGGGGTGACATATACATTTTAATATAAATAAATATATAAATAAATATCTACTCTTGAATCTGGGAGAACTATCCAACACATAAACCCCCCAAATGGCTACTTTAAAAAAAGCACCAAGAAAAATAACCTCAAAAACATAAGAACACACCTGACCCAACCATGCCACCATACCCTTGAGTATGACAGAGGTAACAGACTCCCTGTGTTCCTGTGGCTGCCCTTGCTCCCTTGACCAGGACTTTATCATCCTGTGTAACTAGAAACCCTGGTCAGGAACTACCGTTCCTGCCAAATGGCTGAAATATGACAGGGCTGCCAACTTACTGACCACTGTACAAGGAGCCAAGCCCAGCTTCCATAAAGCAAAACAATAGCCGAGCACCTGCGGCTCAGGAACTGGGAAACTAAGACCAACCATGACTTTCCTGAAATTCCTGGAACTGAATAAAAGCACACTCATAAGCTAATCTGGCTCTTGGGGCCAAAGAACCCATTACTGTATGGAAAAAGTCAAAGATCCAAGACTTCAGATCTCGTTTGGCATCTGCTCGAGTGTCTCCTTCATCTCCAGGGCGAGCTATCAAAAACAAACCATTGAAAATATAGATAGGCCATAAGCTACACTGTTATTGATGTCCAGTATGTGCTTGGATATTTCTCAAACACATAAGCACAAACACATGGCTTGCGGGGAACTAGATGACAGGGAATTAATGATGTGAACCACTGCCTAAGCACACTCTGGTTGGTAAACTCACAATCCCACAATTGGACTGCTACCATGATGGGTGGAAAATTGAGAAAGGTGAGGCCCAAGGTAATCCTGCTATCAGCACAACCAGAAGGCCATCGAGCAGGAAACCACAATCCCCTAAAATAAAGGTCAAAACCACATCTTCTAGCTACATAAGATTGTAGCTGCAGCTCAGCCTCTAATCAAATTTGATGCCTCCAAAAATGAAGTCCGTTTTAATCGGCTGAAAATGTGGCCCTGGTTCTAAGATCCTCCTGCATTTCTTGGGTCACCTTAATGTGATGATGAGGGGTAAGAACATCTGACACCTGGCATACAAGTGAGAAAAGAAGGCCCTGCTTGGAGCCACCACCCATAGGGTTGTCATCTGTGTATATTTTTCCAGGCCATGTATGAAACATACATGTGGTAGAGCCTGCATTGGCACCTATGGTACCAATGCAGACCCTACAACTTGTATGTTTCATAAGGAAAATATATGTAGGTGGAAACCCTAACCACCTGACAAATGAAATCAAGACTCCTGAGCAATGACCGCAGGTCCCTGTGAACCATCTTATGAGCCCAAATGCATTCAGAAATTCCTTCCCACAATGCTTCAATCTTGTCCACAAGGAGGCAAGAAAGAGTTTCCCCCGTGTCCATATCAAACCCTAAGTAGGTCAAGGAAGTCACAGGACCCTCATTTCCCCCCCAGCTATCAGAATCCTGAGCTCAGCCGCTAGGTCACGAAAGATCCAGAGCAGTCTCACAACTGGGCATACCAGCCCAACCCATGAAGAGGTAGTCATCCAAATCATGAGTAACCTCTTGAACCTGCACCATACCTCCCAGTCAAGCAAGGAGCTGAACTTTCTGAAAGCCACACATGAGATGGAGCACCCAATGATCATAGTTTTGCTAAAGTAAAACTCCCCATTGTAAACTGAATTGATGGGGAAAGGTGTTCAGTTAGGGCAGGATTTTATTCCTGGTTTCTCCCTTTGTTTTCCTTGTACTTTAAAATAAAGTCAGTAGTTTTCCAGTTAGCCAAACTTTACTTTCAAATATAATAAACAGATTCAGTTATACGAGAAACAAATTTTATCTTTTACAAAACAAAAGAAGGGAGAGGAAAAATTAAATACATTTTTCAGTTACAAGGACAGAGGTATGAAATAGAGTGAGAGAGAAACAAAACATAACAACTTAACATAGACTCAAGCAAAGAGCATACATAAAGCCCTGAAAGGTGGCTTCCAGCCAAGACAGAGCCCTGGAGCCCTGAATGCAAGTTGAACATTTCATTATATATAGTATTATGATGCACATTCACAGCCTAATGATGCATACAGTTATAACTGACATGATCAATAATGTCAAAACATCCTTTCCTACCAACAATTAATTCCAAGAGAAAAGTGTTTCTGAAACATTGCAGACACATCTGGGCTTGGATGACTTCCTGTCAGCCTACTGTTCTATCAACAATCTTCTCTGACCTAACCTCACAGGATCTGAACTTTTAACCAGTTAATATACTTAGAATGAAGGAAGTTAAAGAGCATCTATTTAATAACAGAGTTCTTTGGAAAACTGGGGCAAACGTCTAAACCAACAAACTCAAATCCCAACGAGCCAAAATCATCAGGATGGACAAGAAGTAGATGGAAAGAATATCACTCTTTGCCAGTAGAGTGCTTTTGCCACACCATCTCGACCTCCAAATTGTAGGAGGCGTAGTGCACTGTGTGAAGCTCAGGTGGGATAACAATGTTCACTGACCCTCCCTTGGGGTATGACAGATGGTGAAAATATTCATCTGGGGCCATCTTAGGAACAACCCCAAAGGGGATATACAAAGGTCATCCATGGGAAGAGTAGAAAATGGTTCCGCCACATGACCCTTCCTGACCTCCTTCTGAATTTTGACCCTAACTACCAACAGCATCAAGGGTGGCCATGTGGGCCAAAGCATGGCCACCTGCGATACTGCCATGTCTAAAAATACCCTATGATTCAGGAGAGCACCCCCAACACATTGCTATCCATTATTTTTACCATCTTCAAATTAACCCAAAACCCTGGGTGGGAATACTAAAAACTATTATTATTATTATTATTAGCATTAGCATTTATATAGCACCAGTAATGTACCTGGCACTTTACAAAGAATAAGATAGACACAGTCCCTGCCCGGGAGCTTACAATCTAAAGACAGGGGGAGGGGAGATAGGGAAGGGGAAACAGAGTGAGACACAAGGGATGCAACATTCATGAAGTTGCAAAAGTTCAGGTACATGTTCTTGACTTGGTTGCAGTAAGTTGGGAGTTTACAGATAGCAGGTGTGGGGGGGATAATCCTGGGTGGGAATGGTTAAGCAGGAGTTAGGAAGGACGGAGCAGAAGAGGTGGGTTTTGAGGAGGGACTTGAAGGTGTGGAGGGTGGCCAGGCAGATGAGGGCAGGAAGGGAGTTCCAGGCATGCGGGGCAACGAGGGAGAACCATGAAGGTGGTTGTGGGAGCAGGGGAGGCATGGGAGGATGAGGGAGGGGATGGAGGAGGAGCAGAGGGCTCGAGCAGAGGTTCGGAGGGAGATCAAGGCAGAAAGGTAGGTGGGAGCGAGGTTGTGAAAGGCTTTGTAGGTGAGTACAAGGTTGTGAAAGGCTTTGTAGGTGCGAGTCAAAGGGTATTTTCAGAAGTTACGAGATCACGCTCAATCACAGTCAATACCCTGTGGTGGAGAATACCGGAAGTCCCCCCCCAGATGTTTGCCACAGTCAATCGCGGCGGGGAATCACATTCACCATGTGATTGGCTGAACCAGCGGGGCCGGCACCGATCGCGTGGTGAATGCACCGATCGCGTGGTGAATGGATGGAAACCACAGCCCGGAATCCCCAGCGGGATTCTTGGTCGTGGTCAATTTGGGTGGGCGCTGCAGCCGCATTGGCAGCGGCGCCCGCCCGTCTCTTCAGAGGGCGGGCGGCGGGGGACTGGGGGGGGCAGGGCCGAGCAGCAACACGTTGCGCCGCACGGCCCCACCCCCTCCCCAATTCCCCACTGGGATCAGCCGGCACGTCTGTTGGACGTGCCGGAGTGATCCCGATGGGGAATCATTTGGGTGATTCCGGGACGGGGCGAATGCCACCCCGTCTCGTCTGAAATCACCGAAAGATGAAGTCCAAGCTGTGGGCTTGGGGGACAGGGAGAATGGAGAACCCATAATTGACAGGAAAGAGGGAGAGGAAGGATTGGTAGGGAAGACCATCTTGTACCTTCTTGCGCTGATTTTGAGGGGTTTTCAGTTGGTTTTTTTTTCCTTCCTGTGCAGTTAGGGTGTGGCGGCTCACTTGCTTGATACACCTGGATTTCTCTTTATTTGAGGCATCAGCATGCTCTGGTCATTCCCAATCTCTACTTGTAGAAGATGTTTATTATAGGCTGTTCCTTGGTGTTGGATCTTTCTGGGCAGGCAGTTTGGGCATGGGGAACCTTGCATTGGTACAAGGAGCTGGACTAGAAGACCCGTAAATCCTTTCTTGTCCTATACCTATCTTGTTTGTTAAGTGCTATTTTTCAGAAATGGCAAGTTATTCCAAGAAAAAACAAATTGAAAGCTGTAGAAAAATGTTGAACTATATATACAATGTTGAACTATATATACAAAGTGGTACCCTGATTTGGGTAATTCCACAACACCCATTCCAGGACCTCAACCCCAATTGGGGTTGTGGCCCTTCACTAAATGCAGGGCAGAGCCGGATGATGACACTAATTTTCCCTGATTGCCTCCTTGATGCCTAGCATTTCCTGGAAACTGCTTTAACCTGGGGCATCCAGTAGACCAGTCTGTAGAGTAGATCTGCAATGGATAGCGCATTTGCTACCCACAGGAAATACCTGAATTTTCGGGCACCCTCAGCAGGCACTCAATGCGTTATCCTTCCCCTACTCCATCAGGTGCCTGGTGCCTGAAAATGCAGGTATTACTGGGCCATTCCAGACACTGATTCCAGAACATTCAGCTCCATAGGCTGAATCACCTCGCTGCCGGGCTGCTGATCCTTTGGTCTGGTCAATGCTTACTGCTCCCTGCTCCTCCCCAGCCTGTGCACTTCTCAACTGGGGGGACATCCCTGCTTGGATTCTTCTGAACAGGGTGGGGGGAGAGTGAAGAGGCCTCTTCCCACCTGCGTGTGTCCTCCTAATGGGTCCTCCATTCCCTGGGAGGAACCACAAATGGATGTGTGTGCAGGATGCATTAAAACTGTGCTCAGTTTTATGTAAGTTGTGGCCAGAGTCTGCTCTCATGAGGCTCCCCTTCATGCCAAAGCCTCATTGCCCAGCCAACCATCCATTAGAGCTCTGCTGCAGAGCCACAGCCAATTCAGAGTGCAGCCTGACTTTCTGAACTTCTTGACCCCCTCCCTCCAAGAAATGAGCGGGACAAACAACCTCTCCCTCCCAGGTTTACAGGGAGAAGGGGGATTGGAGATCCCACAATCACATCTTAGATCAGTGCATGATCAGGCCTTTGTGTGGCAGGCCCCGCAGTGCAACTCGCTCCTTCTGGATGTCTGTTTCAGTTCCTGCCTCATCATACATGATGGCTTGATCTACCCCAGTCTGGAGTTGGCTTCCCCGGGCCATGAAAGCATGGTGTTCCCCTCCATGGCTGCCGTCTCCTGTGGCTGTCTCCTGAACGCTGAGGCTGCTCCCAGCGCCCCAGGTGCTGCTGTCCTTCCTGGTCTGGCCTCAATCCCTCCTGTGCCCATGCCCCCCCACTTGGTGACACTGTGACAGTGGGGTTCTGGGGCCCCCAGACTGCACCTCCCGGCATTCTCCCTGGGGGCAGGGGGCTGGCTTGTGGAAGGGCTGCTCTGCTATTCAGCTCCGGATTGCCTCCTTCCCACCCATCGAACCCTAGCCAGTGCATGGGTTCCCTGCCAGCCTCCTGGACCATTCCCGGGCCGCTCCCTGTTCCATGTGGCCTCCCCTTGTCTCTGTACTCTGCCCCTGGGGGTCCCCCCTTTCTGGGACTGACTGTGTAGCTGTGGGGTGCCCATGTGGACTGTGCTGTTGTGGGGGTTCTGGGTGCCGTTCCCCATGTCCTGCCCTGGCCCCTGGGCTGGTTCCCCCCTTCCCTCCCCCCTTTGCCCATTGTGCCATGTGTATTGTCCATTCCGCTGCATTCCCCCTTCCCTTCCTTTCCCGTGCGGGTGTGTGTGCACCTGGGTGTGTGTTTGTGCTGTGTGTTCCACTGTGATCTCATTTTCCCTGTGCCTGTTGTGTGTGCTGTCTCGGCAGTTCTTCTCCCTCTTCCCCCTCCCTTCCTGTTTCCCTAGTGTGAGCGTTCTCTGTGGGCCCTTTTGGCTTCTTTTGCCCTCAGTCAGCCACGTCTGCCTCCCGCCCCTCCCTGGTGCCTTCTGGGTGTTTTGACCACGGCCCGGGATCGGCGTAACATCTGTTGTGCTGCCCCGGGCCATGGTCTGCTGGTCCGATTCCCTGCCATGGTCCTGCTCCCATCACGTCTGTTTGGGGCCTCTCTTGTCCACGGGGGGTGGTTAGCCAGCTCGCCACTGCTGGGAATCCACTGTGGTGAATCGGCTGCCCGTAACGTCTGAAATCACCCTATATCTCGGGGGGCGGGGGGGGATAAGTTTGGTGGAAAAGAGGTAATCAGTAAAATTCATCTAGCTAAAATAGGGAGCTCTTCAGATCTCTCTACATCTATTTTGTTTCTGTAATAAGGCTGGAGGCAAAAAATTGTATAAAATATGTAAATATTATGATAAAATAATAAAAATATATTTTTAAAAAATGTGTTATAGTAACCTTTTCCTTTTTCTAGTGGGTGAATCAATATGAGTCTCTCAAATATTCCAATGTTAGGAGGGGGCCACATTACTATTTTGCACAGGGCTCTAGGGCTCCCTCGATCTGGTACTGAAAGTAATGAAGATACTATCTTTTATTGGACTAAATTCTGTTGGTAAGTGTGCAAGCTTTTGGGGCACTTGGGACCCTTTGTCAGGCATGAAAAACTTCAGAAATATAGACTGAGCAAATGTATCAATCCCAAACCTGGAGGGAGCGGTTATAAAAATGTCATTAGGATTTCAAACTTTTAAATACAATGAGGGGACACCAATAATCAAAGGTTAATACAAATTTAATGCAAGACAGGAATATCTTGTGTAGCCAGCACTCTCACCAACAGTGTTGGCCCAATATAATATATCCTCTGAACTACTTTGTTTTCATATTCAAAGCCTTGAAAATGTCACATTTTCACCTTTTATCTACAAAGCCACCTTCATACTAAACCAGATTGCTTTCACTCCAAAAACCCCAGCTGAGCAAATAAATTAATGAATCAGTAAAATGTCCACAAAAAACTAAGCTTTCTTATAATTAAGATCATTTTAATAATACTTTAAAATATTTGATTACCTCAGAGCAAGATTCAGTCCCTGATGCATCATTTCCTGCATGTCACTGCTCTGAGTGATCATAGAGATGTTGGCAGAGAGTCCTGGAGCAGGGACTTTTTCATCCTCTCCACGTTTCATACCACAAGGGCATTCCTCCCTATTGTTTCCATTGCCGAAATACCACAGCAAAGTGGGGATGAGGAATGGTCATTGAAACGCAGGGGAATCAGCAGTTGTGTAGGGACTCTTTTCCCTTTTCACCAGGGCACTCGGTCACAGAGGAACATAGGGTCATACACGTGTGATACTGACCTACATGTAGACTACAAGTCTAGTAAATATGTAAAGCAAAAGGTGCAACATGTATGTAATGTTACAATTAAGAACTGTAAAGCTGAAATCAAGACTGTGACACGTGACCAACCTCCAGGAAATGGAAAGTCAGTTTGTGGATTGGCCCCAGATGGATGATCAGAGACATTAAAAATGCTAATGCAGGCAACCATTGCCTATGTGACAGACCTCAGATTTCTCCAAGGCGGGAACGAGAAACAAAGAGACCATGAAAGGTATTTAAGGAGGCCATTAAGCCACCTTCAGAATCTCTCACTCTTGCTGGGCCATCTTGAGCACTCTCATCTGCATCCTGGATCCTGCCAGCCAGCGAGGCTGAAAACCATGGACTGAGGGAAAGGACTTTGCTTTCTAACAACTNATAAACAAAATGGCCCCCGCCAGCCCATGAGCAGTGATTTTTTTTAACATTAATTTTTATTTTTTTATTATTTTTAATAATATAAAATGAAAAAAATAAGAATGAAAATGAATTAAATCAAATTAATGGAATTTGTTTATTTGTCATTTGTTTTCATTACCTTAGTTTAAAAAATGAATGGGGCTGTTTGTTTTCATAATTAATTAAACAATACAAAATTGCACACCCCTATAATTTAAAAGGGGAAGGTAACAGGGAGGAAATAAAACATTGTTGTTGTTTTTTAACACAGATATATATTTTAAATGATTTTATATTTTGTTTGTTTGTTTGTTTTTTTATATTGTGAAGCACACCAAGCAGCATCTGGTGGTGGGATGCAACAGAAATAAAATTTACCATTATTATTATTATTATTATTATTATTAATACTAATAGAAATTAATTAATTAATTAATAATGTATTATTAATACATTTTTATTAATAACATTAAATAATATAATTCTATTAATAATATTAATAATAACATTTTATTAATAAAATTGTATTAATAATAATAAAATTTACCATTACTATTGTTAATACAAATAATAATAATAATAATTAATAATAATAATAATATACTTTATTTTATCATTAAAATACAGGCCCAGGGGGGCTCAAATTCAGTTATCTCTGGCCTATGGAGGGCCCACGTTAGGTATTATTACATGTGATGGTGCACTGTGCTGTCACAATTTGATCCTGGCCTGCGTGAAGGGGCCCTCAACCCGGGCAGGATCTGGCCTAGCTGATGAATCGACATGCCAGCAGGCCAGGGAGGTGTGCAGATGTGGGTTCACATGACCCCGCCCCCTGCGCTGCTGAGCATGGCCTGCCCACCTCTCTGATAGGCAGTTGTGGCTGCCTATGAGGTTGCCGTGCACGCCCAGAACAACACCCGTCCTGGACCAGGGTCAGGTAGAGCAGTCCATCATACATGATGGCTTGATCTACCCCAGCAGGATCTGGCCTAGCTGATGAATCGACATGGCAGCAGGCCAGGGAGGTGTGCAGATGTGGGTTCACATGACCCCGCCCCCTGCGCTGCTGAGCATGGCCTGCCCACCTCTCTGATAGGCAGTTGTGGCTGCCTATGAGGTTGCCGTGCACGCCCAGAACAACACCCGTCCTGGACCAGGGTCAGGTAGAGCAGTCCATCATACATGATGGCTTGATCTACCCCAGTCTGGAGTTGGCTTCCCCGGGCCATGAAAGCATGGTGTTCCCCTCCATGGCTGCCGTCTCCTGTGGCTGTCTCCTGAACGCTGAGGCTGCTCCCAGCGCCCCAGGTGCTGCTGTCCTTCCTGGTCTGGCCTCAATCCCTCCTGTGCCCATGCCCCCCCACTTGGTGACACTGTGACAGTGGGGTTCTGGGGCCCCCAGACTGCACCTCCCGGCATTCTCCCTGGGGGCAGGGGGCTGGCTTGTGGAAGGGCTGCTCTGCTATTCAGCTCCGGATTGCCTCCTTCCCACCCATCGAACCCTAGCCAGTGCATGGGTTCCCTGCCAGCCTCCTGGACCATTCCCGGGCCGCTCCCTGTTCCATGTGGCCTCCCCTTGTCTCTGTACTCTGCCCCTGGGGGTCCCCCCTTTCTGGGACTGACTGTGTAGCTGTGGGGTGCCCATGTGGACTGTGCTGTTGTGGGGGTTCTGGGTGCCGTTCCCCATGTCCTGCCCTGGCCCCTGGGCTGGTTCCCCCCTTCCCTCCCCCCTTTGCCCATTGTGCCATGTGTATTGTCCATTCCGCTGCATTCCCCCTTCCCTTCCTTTCCCGTGCGGGTGTGTGTGCACCTGGGTGTGTGTTTGTGCTGTGTGTTCCACTGTGATCTCATTTTCCCTGTGCCTGTTGTGTGTGCTGTCTCGGCAGTTCTTCTCCCTCTTCCCCCTCCCTTCCTGTTTCCCTAGTGTGAGCGTTCTCTGTGGGCCCTTTTGGCTTCTTTTGCCCTCAGTCAGCCACGTCTGCCTCCCGCCCCTCCCTGGTGCCTTCTGGGTGTTTTGACCACGGCCCGGGATCGGCGTAACATCTGTTGTGCTGCCCCGGGCCATGGTCTGCTGGTCCGATTCCCTGCCATGGTCCTGCTCCCATCACGTCTGTTTGGGGCCTCTCTTGTCCACGGGGGGTGGTTAGCCAGCTCGCCACTGCTGGGAATCCACTGTGGTGAATCGGCTGCCCGTAACGTCTGAAATCACCCTATATCTCGGGGGGCGGGGGGGGATAAGTTTGGTGGAAAAGAGGTAATCAGTAAAATTCATCTAGCTAAAATAGGGAGCTCTTCAGATCTCTCTACATCTATTTTGTTTCTGTAATAAGGCTGGAGGCAAAAAATTGTATAAAATATGTAAATATTATGATAAAATAATAAAAATATATTTTTAAAAAATGTGTTATAGTAACCTTTTCCTTTTTCTAGTGGGTGAATCAATATGAGTCTCTCAAATATTCCAATGTTAGGAGGGGGCCACATTACTATTTTGCACAGGGCTCTAGGGCTCCCTCGATCTGGTACTGAAAGTAATGAAGATACTATCTTTTATTGGACTAAATTCTGTTGGTAAGTGTGCAAGCTTTTGGGGCACTTGGGACCCTTTGTCAGGCATGAAAAACTTCAGAAATATAGACTGAGCAAATGTATCAATCCCAAACCTGGAGGGAGCGGTTATAAAAATGTCATTAGGATTTCAAACTTTTAAATACAATGAGGGGACACCAATAATCAAAGGTTAATACAAATTTAATGCAAGACAGGAATATCTTGTGTAGCCAGCACTCTCACCAACAGTGTTGGCCCAATATAATATATCCTCTGAACTACTTTGTTTTCATATTCAAAGCCTTGAAAATGTCACATTTTCACCTTTTATCTACAAAGCCACCTTCATACTAAACCAGATTGCTTTCACTCCAAAAACCCCAGCTGAGCAAATAAATTAATGAATCAGTAAAATGTCCACAAAAAACTAAGCTTTCTTATAATTAAGATCATTTTAATAATACTTTAAAATATTTGATTACCTCAGAGCAAGATTCAGTCCCTGATGCATCATTTCCTGCATGTCACTGCTCTGAGTGATCATAGAGATGTTGGCAGAGAGTCCTGGAGCAGGGACTTTTTCATCCTCTCCACGTTTCATACCACAAGGGCATTCCTCCCTATTGTTTCCATTGCCGAAATACCACAGCAAAGTGGGGATGAGGAATGGTCATTGAAACGCAGGGGAATCAGCAGTTGTGTAGGGACTCTTTTCCCTTTTCACCAGGGCACTCGGTCACAGAGGAACATAGGGTCATACACGTGTGATACTGACCTACATGTAGACTACAAGTCTAGTAAATATGTAAAGCAAAAGGTGCAACATGTATGTAATGTTACAATTAAGAACTGTAAAGCTGAAATCAAGACTGTGACACGTGACCAACCTCCAGGAAATGGAAAGTCAGTTTGTGGATTGGCCCCAGATGGATGATCAGAGACATTAAAAATGCTAATGCAGGCAACCATTGCCTATGTGACAGACCTCAGATTTCTCCAAGGCGGGAACGAGAAACAAAGAGACCATGAAAGGTATTTAAGGAGGCCATTAAGCCACCTTCAGAATCTCTCACTCTTGCTGGGCCATCTTGAGCACTCTCATCTGCATCCTGGATCCTGCCAGCCAGCGAGGCTGAAAACCATGGACTGAGGGAAAGGACTTTGCTTTCTAACAACTCTAAGACTGAAGACCCAGTCACTTACATCAAGGACTGAGAAGAACTTATGGACCTTGGTAGGGTAAGATGCTTATTTAGGAACTCAACCAGTATAGATCAGGAATGAGTTATATTTACCTTTGATTTCTAGTAACCACTCTGTATCAACTATCTTGCTTATGTAATCAATAAACTTACTTCTTATCTTTATGAAGAAGTGTCTGTGTCTAACATTGGAACACAAGTGAGCAACAAGAGTTCTCAAGCTCTTGCGAACCCAGAGATTAAAGAGTCTGTAAACGGGAAGGATCGGG
>QEPC01007287.1:1211391-1224251 GCA_003113815.1 Sphenodon punctatus
CTTACATCAAGGACTGAGAAGAACTTATGGACCTTGGTAGGGTAAGATGCTTATTTAGGAACTCAACCAGTATAGATCAGGAATGCGTTATATTTACCTTTGATTTCTAGTAACCACTCTGTATCAACTATCTTGCTTATGTAATCAATAAACTTACTTCTTATCTTTATGAAGAAGTGTCTGTTTCTAACATTGGAACACAAGTGAGCAACAAGAGTTCTCAAGCTCTTGCGAACCCAGAGATTAAAGAGTCTGTAAACGTAAACGGGAAGGATCGGGTCCTTTGGTGACAAAGGGGTTGTCCCTGCGGCAGGCTTG
Source organism: Sphenodon punctatus (assembly GCA_003113815.1). Taxonomy (NCBI): domain Eukaryota; kingdom Metazoa; phylum Chordata; class Lepidosauria; order Sphenodontia; family Sphenodontidae; genus Sphenodon; species Sphenodon punctatus. Next base: position 1,211,710 of record QEPC01007287.1, read on the forward strand.
AATCGGCCAGAGAGGAAAACTGATTCAAGTGGGCTATACGCGAGGGAAACTGAGTCACTAAAACCCGGTAAAGTAGGGGTGCAGACCTTCAACCCATTACACACACTCTGCCAGCAGGGCCCCAAACTTGACCAGTTTGAGCAAATCCAGAGCTTCCCTGGATTTGAGGCTCTGTGGGCCTGTATGTTATATCTGTGTGTCTCATATTCACGTCATTTCAGATTTATTCATGGCTGTCATATATTGTTAGGGAAGTGGGATGTGGGGGCTCTAGGGCCCCGAATACATTGGGTTCTGTGCAGTTGCACATGTGCACTGGCCTGGATCCAACCCTCCATGACAGAAGGGTTTTCCAGTTGTCTTCCTGTCTTGTGCTCCTTTATTAGGAATGGGACTATCGGTATCGGATTAATCTGATAATGCCGATAATTGATGATATCGGATTAATCTTAGAATACCGATAATATTGATATTGGTAGATTGGTTTTTTAACATTTCCAATTTTTCAGATCTTTAACACTGTGGCCATTTAAAAAATGGCCACAAAGTTAAAGATCTGAAAAATTAGCAATGTTAAAAAAAGATATACCGATAACGATGAATCTGATATCAGATTAATCCGATACTGATAAAATCGTAACTGATAATTTGCCGATAGTCCCATCCCTATCCTTTATACTCAGATATGTAACCTCCATTTGGAAATTACACTTTTTTATGACAAGGATTTCAATGAAGTCATCAGGGATGCTCCAGTAAAATTAGCACCATATATAAAAAAATCCTCTCATTGTCACAGCGTTCACATATGCTGCTTCTCAAGTTACAGTGTCTTATGTCTTGCTCTGATAGCATTTCATCAATTGTTATACTGAACAAGCTACTGAAGGCTTTAAGAAATTACAAACCAAACATGTGTTGCACATAGTTAAGATTAATTAATTACAGTAAAGACATAAGATACCTTGTTCCAGTGTCTCTCCCTGCAAAGTCATTTCCAGGCATTTCTTTTCTTTTCCCTGTCTGTGCGTTGCACCATTCTCTGATACTCACAAGAGTATCCGGGAACGAAAACTAACACCCAGCTTGACTGGTGTTGGTGGCCCTTGGAAGAAGGAAGTGTTTGGTTTGAAAAACTGTTTCCTCCTCTCCATAGACAGTGTTTCCTTTTAAAATAGCATTACATCCACTGAATGAAGGCTATTTCTATTGGTGTTATTTTACTGGGTGCAATGTTATATCGGCACTATTACTATGCTATGAAATGATAGCATAGCAACAGTCTCATGGTTTCTGGGGACACACGTACATACCGCTAGCAATAGTTGTAGTCAATCGCACATTTTTTTGTTTCCCCATGGAGTCAATATCACTATATACTAAATCATAACTCCCCAGTGGACTGACCAATTTAGGGCAGAAGTGGGGACCCTGCAGCTTATGGACCAAATTTGGTCATTTACTTTTTTTAAACAAAATGGCAGCTTTTCACTTCCTGGATCTGACCCTGTGGGTCCAGGACCTATCCTCAAGCACTGATGAAGTGAGTTCAGGGCAAAGGAAAGTAGATGAGGTCATGCAGTCAAGGATAGGGAAGGAAGGTTCCAAGTCATCGAACCATAATTTGGATCTTTGAGACGTTTAAGATGAGGGGTGGCTTGTGAGGAATTACAGGAGGATTGTATATGTCTGGGCAACTCAGCAACCAAAAATCAGATTAAATTCAGTGTTGACAAGTACAAAGTGATACATGTAGGGGAAAATAATACTAACTATTCATACACAATGATGGGTTTTATTTATTTATTTATTTATACAAGCATTTGGATCCCGCTCCCTCCTGCAGCTCGGGGTAGCGTACAACACAATAATAAAATAACAATAATAAAAGCATCCCAATTTCTACAAAGCATAAAAATATAAAATAGACATAGCGGGTTCAGGCAATAAAACAATAAAACCCTTCCATCCTACCTACCCTTTCCCCTCCCTGAAGGCCCGGTGGAACAGCCAGGTTTTACAACATCTACGGAAAGAGGGGAGGTCTGGGGACAAATGGGCCTCCAGTGGGAGGGAATTCCACAGCCAAGGTGTGGCCACTGAGAACGCCCTTTCTGCTGTCGCCACCCACCATACCCAGGGGACTTCGAGCTGGGCGCCCTCGGCTGACTGCAAGGGTCACAAAAAAAAACGAGGTCTGAGGCAGTCTTTCAGGTAAACAGGGCTTTATAGGTCATCACCAGCACCTTGAATAGGGCCCGGAAGACACTAGGCAGCCAGTGCAGAGTACGGAGCACAGGTGTAATGTGCTCATGGCGGCCTGTCCCTGTCAGGAGGTGGGGCCCCACATTCTGTACTAGCTGCAACCTCTGGACCATCGTCAAGGGCAACCCCACGTAGAGTGTGTTGCAGTAGTCCAGTCTAGGGCTGTAGCGGAAAGTCACAGCGGTAGCTATTTCCGCTGGAAACAGTGTTTCCACAATTAGTGGTATGGTGTGGCAGAGGCTTTCATTCCACTAGTTTCATTCCGCTATTTCTGAAGTTCCATTAATTTCATTCCTCTACTTCCACAGGCTTCACAAATAGTGGAAACATGCCATTTTCGCTACTTCTGCCATTCCGCCAGTGCCACAAAATAGCGGAACAGCAGTTTTCTGACAGTTTCTGACAATTCCGCAATTTTTCTTATAGTTTCCAAATTTGCAGAATGCCGGCGGAATTAGCAGAATGTCGACAGAAAAGCCGCGGTGTGGCGCGGGCAATTCCGAAATGGCAGAATGGAATCGCGGCGTGGTAAAAGCTGCTGCCGCTTCATTCCTAGTCCAGTCGAGAAGTAACAAAAGCATGGATGATGGTGGCCAGATCCAAGTCTGAGACATACAGCTGCAGCCGTCACACCAGATGTAATTGGCGAAATGCTCCCTTTGCCACAGCCTCCACCTGACCATCCAGGCGAAGCTGTGGGTCAAGGAGTACCCCCAGACTATGAACCTGAGCAGCCAGAGGGGGGCAGACCCCACCAATTATGGGAGCCACCACCCCCTCAGCCTTTCCCACCAACATCACCTCCGTCTTGTCAGGATTCAGCCTCATGCAGCTCACCCTCATCCAGTCCCCCACAGCTGCCAAGCATCAGGTAAGCACCAAGACTGCTGGACCTGAGTGACTCAAAAATGAGAAGTAACGCCGTGTATCATCGGCGTACTGATGACATCGTACTCCGAACCCTCTCATGACCTCAGCCAAAGATTCCATATATACATTGAACAGGAGCAGGGACAGAATAGAACCCTGAGGGACTCCACACATGAGATTCCGGGGAGATGATGTGCACTCCCCAAGAACCACCCACTGAGTTCTCCCAGCCAGGAATGAGTGGAACCATTAAAGAACCATTCCCCTCACCCCAGCCCGGTCCCGTAGCCTCGCCACCAACAACTCGTGATCAACGGTATCAAACGCCGATGACAGATCCAATAAAATCAAAATTGTAGATCTGCCCTGATCTAATTCACAGTGCAGGTCATCAACCAAGGCCACAAGTGCAGTCTCTGTGCCAAACCCGGGGCAAAAGCCAGACTGCAAGTGATCAAGAAAACCGACCCAGTCCAGATGCTCCTGTAACTGCCAAGCCATCACCCATTCAATAACCTTCCTTAAGAAGGGAAGGTTAGAGACTGACCAATAACTGGCTGGGGAGTCAATGCTCAAAGATTGCTTTTTGAGTAGAGGACGTACTACCGCCTGTTTGAGATGGCTCGGCACCCTTCCCTCCCTCAGGGAGGCATTGATCACCCCCACCAGCAACAGCTCTAATGTCTCCAAGCTGGCTTTCACATCAGGATGGGAACGGATCCAATTCACAACAGGTGGCCCAGACTGTCCCAAGAACATCCACCGCATCAGCGGGTGACACCCACTGAAACTGATTCCACAACCACAGACATAGCGGGGCTTCCTGTACCTCTGGTTCGTCCACTGTCATTAATTCTGCGAAAAAGTCAGCAAATATGTCACAGCAGGCACTGGAGAATTCCAGTTCTAGGCGGAGAAAGGCGGGACTGACCAGCCTCTGCACCACCCAGAAAAGCTCTGCTGGACGTGACTTCACAGATGCAATAAGGCTAACAAAGACCTCTTTCTTTGCTGCCTGTATTGCAACAGCATAAGCTCTTAAACTGGCTTTATGCTTCAATCGATCAGTTTCAGCACGAGTTTGATGCTACCGTTGCTCCAACTGCAGTCCATCCTGCTTCATTTGGTGGAGGTCCTCCATAAACCATGGTGACCTCCGTCGTCAGCTTTCTGGAAGTGGATGCTTGGGAGCCATTCCATCGATAGCCTCAGCCAACAAACTATCCCAGAAGGCAATGAGGTCATCGAGTGACCGACCATCAAGATCAGGAGGCATTTCCCTTAGAGCATTCTGGATTCTCTCTGGTTCCATAAGTCTCCGGGGGCGGACCCAACAAATTGATCCTGCACCCTTCTTGGGGCAGACATGCACCAGGAGATTGGTCCAGGGGAGGTAATGATCCATTCGTGACAGGGGTAAAACTGTTACATCCCCCACCACCGGATCCCCCGCCTCAAGGCCAGTGCAGAACATCAGATCAAGGGTATGTCCCTCCTCATGTGTTGGGCCCTTAACCCTCTGAGACAGGCCCATGGTTGTCATGGCATCCATGAACTCATGCTCTGCTCTCCCCAAGCCGGCATTGGTGTGAATATTGAAATCCCATAGGACCAAGGTCTTCGGGGATCGCAAGACCACTTCCAATACCAGTTCCGCTAGAGTGTGTAGGGATGCTGTAGTACAGGTAGGTGCATGGTATACCAAAAGCAGCCCTAATCTGTCTCCTGCCAAATCGATCACAAGGTGAATTAGGTGTAATTACTTAGGGAAAGTATCGAAGGCCTGTTGCCCATGTTACAGAAATACGGTGGGGAAACTCCTGGCAGGCTCCTGGCATTCCAACTCATGAGTAGCTCTGAACATGGGCGTGGTGGTAAAAGCATCATCAGGTGCATCCTGCAGTGATATCTCTAATGGATCACAGGGCTGGATTTTGAGCCCTGTGATCCATTAGAGAAATCCCCATGGGATGTGCCTGATAATGCGTAATTCCCCCACGCCCACGTTCAGGGTTACTTGTGAGTTTGGCCACTGGGTGTTCGCCATGAGTTTCCCCACCATATCTTTTAACATGGGCAAGTGGCCTTAAGAGTCACTGTGGCCGATTCATTGAAAACCTCAGCTCAGTGTGTGGCAGCAGTTAAAAATGCAAGCAGAATATTAGGACTTATTCAGAAGCAGATAGAGAATAAAACAAAAAATATCATAATGCCTCAATATAAAACTATGGTGAGACCACACCTTAAATATTGTGTGCAGTTCTGGTCACCCCATTTCAAAAATGATAAAGGAGAACTGGACAAGGTGCCGAGAAGGGCAATAAAAACTATCAAGGATATGGAATAGTTTCCATATGAGGAGAGACTTGGTAGTAGGTTAGGGCTCATCAGCTTGGAGAAGAGACAATTTTATTTTTAATTTATTTATGTATTTATTTTACTATTTTTCTACCCCGCCCTCTCCTGCTCACAGAGCAGCTCGGGGTGGCTTACAAAATGCATAAACAATAAAAACATACACAAAATATCATTAACAACATTTTAAATGATAAAAAGAACTAAAAGGGCAGAATTCCCCCAACTCACCCCATCCTACCCGTCTCCCTCTCCAAAGGCCTGGCGGAAGAGCCAGATCTTACACTGTCTATGGAAAGAGGGGAGATACGGGGCCAGGCGGGAGGGAGTTCCACAGCCTGGGAGTGGCCACCAAGAATGCCCTCCCCATCGTCGCCCCCCGGGCAACCGGGAGACTTCGAGTTGGTCGTCCCCGGCCGACCGCAGGGGCCTCAATGCAATCTGGGGCCTGAGGCGGTCCCGCAGGTAAGCAGGAATATGATAAAAGTTTATGAAATCATGAACAGTGTGAAACAAATAAATTGGGAACTGATACTTACTGTTTCAGATAATATTAGAGCAGATTATAAAGCAGTCAATCTATAAGCATTTTGAAAACAATGCTGTGATTACTAGGAGCCAGCATGGGTTTGTCAAGAACAAATCATGCCAGACTTATCTTATTTCATTTTTTAATCGAGTTACTAGTTTAGTAGATTATGGGAATGATGTAGACGTAGTATATCTTGATTTCAGCAAAGCATTTAACAAAGCCCTCCATGATATCCTTATTGACATGTTGGTAAAATACGAGTATGGGCTAGATACCACCCAGAAATCTGGGTGTTCATGCTTGGGTGAAGTTCGTCTAAATCCCGCGTCTGGTGGGAAGGTGTGTGTGTGTGTGTGTGTGCTCCAGCGAACATCCATCTACACCCACCTCCACCCATTTCCCAAGCATGGAGCAACTGGTGAAAGTGGCAGTTGATCTTTGCGTGTTGATAGGTGGAGGTGGGTGTTATAGATGGGTATGTACCCATCTACACCCTCCCCCCAACCATCGAACAAACAACCGGACCACAGCACACACTGACCACCACCACCACCACCGTGCTGCGGCCTGTGTAAAAAAGACCATAGTGTCACTTGGTAAATGTGCTGCCTCAGTCAAGGATGCTGGATTCTTTGTGCTGCTTCCTTTTCCTCCTAATGTGTTTACAACTCTCAGTTCATATACCTCCATTGTTTTCACACCAAACCATCCCCGACAGTACTTAGAACCACAACATCTCGTAGCTTGGTAAGCTTTGACTTGGGGTTTTTAATAAAGTTGTTGTGGATGTGACCTGTTGTTATGCAACATGACTGTCTGAGGTGTTTCACTAGGAAGAAATGAAGCAGCAGGCAGGATTGAGAAAAATGCCCTTATTGCACACATTGTACATACGGAACCCACAAAGACTGGCCTAATCCAAATAACCGTGTTTCTTCAACCTGCACAAGAGTACAATGACTAATTCAGGTTCAGTGTTAGGGTATGGAAGCCTAGGTACTTGCTTAGGGTGTCATGACTAAAGGGACACAGTGCTGCACTGAGGCTACAGTAGCCACCAGCCACCATCTTCTCAAGCATCATATACCCTGCTAGGACTTCCTCCAAGTCCCATCTCTCGCATGTCACTCACTCATGTCCAAATCCTGGTCCGCAATATTAAAACCCTCTTATCCATGACACAAATACATATCCTTCACACCCAAGTCTCACCCATACCGACATATCCCACACAGCCAGTCCCTGTCTTCCCTATCTTTAGGGTGCGGAGCAAGAACTAGTTGAAATAAAATAATACAAGAGTTAGCCTTAGAGTCACAGTCATTAGTATTAGTCTAGCTATGTAAATATAAATGTCCTGATTTATTGTGCCACCTTCTAAGCATAAACTAGCACAGGCTTCCCTAGAAAGCACACAGACTATTGAAAGGAATGCACTCCACTAGCAGACATGACTCAATATCATCTGAAATACTGACTTAGTTATTGCAGAGCCTTCTTTATGGAACTGTCCCAAGAAAGAGATGGTCTTAGAGTTGCTGGTGGCAGAGACCTGATGTAGATTTGTCTGTATCTCTAGTCCCATTTCTGTGGAGGACAATCTGACATTTCTTATCAATTCCTCAGTGTACAAGATACAGTACAATTCCAGTGATACTTGTAATAGAGTTTTCTTTCGGAGCTCAACACCTTGAATTAGAAAGACGTTTATCCCATGGTTACAGCAACATTAGAGTTATATAAAATGGTTTCCTTCCTGGCATCTATTAGACTTCATTCCTAGAGAAGGAACATTGTATGAAAAAACAGTCGCCAGTGACATTTTTCTTAGAAATATGCATGATTTAGAGTTCATCATTTAGCACTTGAAGGTATAGTTCAACAAAAGATGATTTCAGACTTGATTCCACGTTCCATAGCTTTTATCTACCTCTCTTCGCTGTCAGTAGTATCCTGATCAATAGAACAGTGTACTTATTTGAACTTTTTTCCACCATGTTTTATAATAATATATTGTGTGGTTTGTTCCACTGCAATCAGTGGAGATACGGGAGAGTGGAATGTTTTTCCTTAAAAAAATATCCTCCTTCTCAGGTCTAATGGAGAGACACTGAGACATGATTGTGCTCCACTCTTCCGACAGGTGGAATGGCATTATGTAAACATCAGCTGTGCTGCTATGCAGCTGGTAGTTCAAGATCTAGGATTAAACAAGGCTCAAATGAAGCTTAAGTAACATCTTTTTAGTGCATCAGTCTTGTCCTGAGCCTTTGAACAGGAGTGTAAGGCATTCTTTGTTTACATTAGGAGAGTCTTGTATTTTCTACATGTTTTGTTTACTATGGGTCCTTCCAAAGAGTATCATCTGAGGTCTTGGAAGAAGAGGTTATAACAATAAGTGATCTTCTCCTTTGCTGAAGTCAAAGAGAGTTATGCCACTGACTTCAGTGGAGCCAGAAGTTCACCTCACATGTCTTGTCCTAGAATAATTTGCTGTAATGGTGTGTCAATAAGAAGTCTGGGAAAGGGGTACTGAAATATGAGATCTCCAGAATGAAGTGTGAAAAATTGCTGATGTATATACAGATATTTATTTATTTAGCAAGTGCATAAAATGATAGGTCCTCTTAAAATGACAGCTGTCCGGCCCCTGCTCAAAAAACTATTGCTTGACACTGACTCCCTGGGCAGCTATCGCCCTTTCTCTAACCTCCCCATTTTAGGGAAAGTTATTGAATGGGTGGTTTCCCATTAGCTTCAGACTCATCTTGATGCTATTGGATTCCTGGACCCATGTCCTCTCCTCTCTCCACTGCCTCCCTCTTCCTGAGCGTATTCTGTACAAACTCCTTGTCTTCACTTACAAAGCCCTTCACAACCTTGCTCCCCCCTACCTCTCTGCCCTGATTTCCCTCTGAACCCCTATTCGAGCACTCCACTCCTTTTCTAACTCCTCCCTCATCCTCCCACGCCTCCCCTACTCCCCCAACCGCCTTTGTCCCTTCTCCCTTCCTGCCCCGCATGCCTGGAACTCCCTCCCTGTCCACGTCCACCTTGCCCCCCTCTCCACACCTTCAAGTCCCTCCTCAAAACCCACCTTTTCCGCTCCACCCTTCCTAACTCCGGCTAATCATCCCCACCCAGGATTATCCCCCACCTATTATCTGTAAACTCCCAATTAACTGTAACCAAGCCAAGACCGTGTACCTGAGTTCTTGCCTCCTCATGAATGTCTCATCCCTTGTCTCTCCCTCTGTTCCCCCTTCCCTGTCTCCCCTCCCCCTGTCTTTAGATTGTAAGCTCTCAGGCAGGGACAGTGTCTATCCTTTTTTGTGTGTGTAAAGCGCCAGGTACATCGCTGGCGCTATATAAATGCTTATAATAATAATAATAAATTAATAATGTCAGTCTGACTTTCCTCCTCGGTATAGAACTGAGGCCGCACTTTGGTCCTTGGTCGATGATCTACATCAAGAGATCCACAGGGGAAATTGGACCCTGCTGGTCATGTTAGACCTTTTGGCAGTCTTTGATAAGTTGATGATGAGGTGTGGATACGATTGCACGACCTGGAGGGGGTCTGCGGGATAGCTCTTGAGTGGTTCTGCTCCTATTGGGGAGATTCTAGCAAGTAAGGATAGGCAATTGTTTGTCATCATCCTACTCTCTCTCCCGTGGGGTCCCAAAGGGTTTCATCCTATCTCCCCCCCTGTTCAAGGTGTATCTAAGGCTGTTGGGCAATATCATGCATAGATTTGGGGTGTGCTGCCATCAATCTGCAGATGACACCCAAATCTATTTATCTTTTTCATCCAACCCAGATCTTGCAGTCTCAGTACTTACTCAGTGCTCAGTTGCCATTGGAGACTGGATGCAGGTGAGCCAACTGAACTTGAATCCAGACAAGACTGAAATGATGATGGTTGGCCAGCCCTGTGATCTGGATGGGGAGGGGGATTAGGACACCCATCATTGAGCTCGATCCCAAAGCCTGCATAAACTGTACAGAACTGCGCATGCGCAAACTACACATATCCCCATAGCTGGCCCATTGTGCCATCTGAAAACCATGCATGTGTACGTGTGCACAGCTGCCACACACTTTGGGGTAGAGCTCACCGATGGGGTACAGCCTTCCCTGGTTATTCATGTTCATAGTCTTGGGGTGCTACATCTGGAACATCAGGTCATGGCGGCACCTTTCACCAACTCTATTTGGTGAGAAGACTGCATCCCTTTCTCTCTTGCCACTGTCATCCATTCCTTCATTACCTCAAGATTAGACTACTGAAATGCACTCTATGTGGGGCTGCCTTGAAGACTACTCAGGGGCTTCAGCTTTTGCAGAATGAAGCAGCCTGCTTTTTGACAGGGGTGGATCGCTGGGAGCACACATCACCAGTGCTTCAGAATATGCACAGGCTGCCAATAGTGTTCTGGGCACAATGCATGATGCTAGTTTTGACCTATAAATAAGGTTTCCATATATGCACATTTTTAGAGGGCACTTATGAGAAATACAGGTTGCAAGGCTGCATTGCCCCCTAAAAATTTGCATTTATGGCAACCCTACCTATTAAGCCCTAAACAGCCTGGACCCTACATTTTTAAAGAGCCATCTTCCTCCTCATGTCTCTCTGTGGCCTCTAAGATCAGCCAAGAGCATCCTCTTGCAAGTTCCATCATTGGTCCAGATCCATATGTCCCAGGCACACAGAAAGGAGTTCTTGATGGCTGCTCCACAGTTTTGGAACTCCCTTCCCTTGAAGATTTGCCTGCCTAAGCCCTAGTTTAAGCGCCTTCCAGAGGCAGTGTCAGGCCTATTGATTCAGCCAGTCATTTAACGGGCAGGGGAAGATCGGGGAGGGGGTTAGAGGGTTTTTTTTTGGGGGGGAAGCTATGGGTTTTATTGTATATTTTATATTTCTATGAGGTGAACCACCCTGAGCCTTAGGATATAGGGCAGGGTAAAAATCTAAATACGTAAATAATCTGCATGCTAGATGTCCAAAACATCTGAGTGAGCGATGGTGAGCAATGGTGTGCTATTGGGCTGTACTGATGAGTAATGGTGCTATTGCCCTAATACTGTTACATACCATAGTATCCTGTAATGGTACCAAGCTGAAGTACCAAGCTGAAGTACTGAAAAAGAAATGTTGAAATAACTAAAATACCAAAGTAAATGAAATAACAAAGATGCAAATATTCATTTATCCATTCATTCATTTATGTGTGACCCTGCCCTTTCCCTAAGACTCAGAGTAACGTACAATATTAAGAACACAAAATACATTGAAATTCTTTTAAAAAACCCATGCTCACCCCTAAACCCACCCACCCACCCCAACACATATCCCCACCTGCCAAACGCTTTGCCAAAAAGAAAGTTTTTACTCTGCCTCCAGAATATGCTCGGGCTCCAACAGACCTCCAGGGGACAGAAGTTCCACAACACTGGGGCAGCAACACAGAATGCCTTTCTGTGGTTTCTTGTCATATGGCAGTTGGTAACCACAAGAGAGCACTCCCAGCCAACTGCAAGGGTCATGATGGAGCATGGAAGGAAAGGCAGTCTTTCAGAGATGTGGGGCTCAGGCTGTTTAGGGCTTTAAAGGTCAGAAACAACACCTTGAATTGTCCCTAGAAAGCTATAGGTAGCCAGTGTAGACTCTAAAGCACAGGTGTAATGTCCTCACAGCGACCCATCCCTGGAAAGAAACTGCCTCCCATGTTCTAAACCAGCTGCAGCTTCCAAACAGTTATCATGGGCAGCCACATGGCTGATGAAGATTCATTTGGATATTAGGTCGTGCATCCAAAAATGCAAAGCATCTTTGAGAATACGTTTCCCATGTTTGTTTCAGCTCTAGTTCAAACTACATTTCCCAAAGTATCGCCATAGTGGTAAGGTTGGAAAAAGCTGGTGCTGTCAGAATGTCCTGGTTTCAATAGTGATTTGATGAAATGGCAAGTCATATGACACTAGCAGAAATGACATACCATGTTTATTTATTTTATTTATTTATTTTATAAATTTGTACCCCGCCCCTCCTGCAAAGCAGCCCGGGGCGGCTTCCAACAATAAAAACACAATATATTAAACTACAATTTAAAATCATCCATAACAATATAAATTATTAAAACAGGGCTTAAAACATTATAAATGATAGATCAAGTGGGGGAGCTAAAAAAAAACCTTCACCCTCCCCTCCTACCCTCCCCAAACGCCTGGGTGAACAGCCAGATTTTGCAACTTCACCGGAATGTCAACAGGCTGGGGGCCAGGCGAGCTTCCTCTGGAAGGGAGTTCCAAAGGTGCGGCCCGGCCACCGAGAATGCCCTCTCCATTGTGGCCCCCCGCTTAACACGGGGGACCTCCAAGAAGGCACCCCCGGTAGACCGAAGGAGCCACTCTGGGGCGCGGAGGGTGAGGCGGTCCCTGAGGTATGAAGGGCCTAGACCGTGAAGGGCTTTATAGATCAACACCAAAACCTTGAACCTGGCTCGGCACACTATC
>QEPC01007287.1:1225571-1258548 GCA_003113815.1 Sphenodon punctatus
CCACCCCAACACATATCCCCACCTGCCAAACGCTTTGCCAAAAAGAAAGTTTTTACTCTGCCTCCAGAATATGCTCGGGCTCCAACAGACCTCCAGGGGACAGAAGTTCCACAACACTGGGGCAGCAACACAGAATGCCTTTCTGTGGATTCTTGTCATATGGCAGTTGGTAACCACAAGAGAGCACTCCCAGCCAACTGCAAGGGTCATGATGGAGCATGGAAGGAAAGGCAGTCTTTCAGAGATGTGGGGCTCAGGCTGTTTAGGGCTTTAAAGGTCAGAAACAACACCTTGAATTGTCCCTAGAAAGCTATAGGTAGCCAGTGTAGACTCTAAAGCACAGGTGTAATGTCCTCACAGCGACCCATCCCTGGAAAGAAACTGCCTCCCATGTTCTAAACCAGCTGCAGCTTCCAAACAGTTATCATGGGCAGCCACATGGCTGATGAAGATTCATTTGGATATTAGGTCGTGCATCCAAAAATGCAAAGCATCTTTGAGAATACGTTTCCCATGTTTGTTTCAGCTCTAGTTCAAACTACATTTCCCAAAGTATCGCCATAGTGGTAAGGTTGGAAAAAGCTGGTGCTGTCAGAATGTCCTGGTTTCAATAGTGATTTGATGAAATGGCAAGTCATATGACACTAGCAGAAATGACATACCATGTTTATTTATTTTATTTATTTATTTTATAAATTTGTACCCCGCCCCTCCTGCAAAGCAGCCCGGGGCGGCTTCCAACAATAAAAACACAATATATTAAACTACAATTTAAAATCATCCATAACAATATAAATTATTAAAACAGGGCTTAAAACATTATAAATGATAGATCAAGTGGGGGAGCTAAAAAAAAACCTTCACCCTCCCCTCCTACCCTCCCCAAACGCCTGGGTGAACAGCCAGATTTTGCAACTTCACCGGAATGTCAACAGGCTGGGGGCCAGGCGAGCTTCCTCTGGAAGGGAGTTCCAAAGGTGCGGCCCGGCCACCGAGAATGCCCTCTCCATTGTGGCCCCCCGCTTAACACGGGGGACCTCCAAGAAGGCACCCCCGGTAGACCGAAGGAGCCACTCTGGGGCGCGGAGGGTGAGGCGGTCCCTGAGGTATGAAGGGCCTAGACCGTGAAGGGCTTTATAGATCAACACCAAAACCTTGAACCTGGCTCGGCACACTATCGGCAACCAGTGCAGAGCTCGGAGCACAGGTGTAATGTGCTCCCTACGGCCCGTCCCCGTAAGGAGAAGAGCCGCCACATTCTGCACTAGCTGCAGCCTCTGAACCAGGAACAAGGGAAGCCCCACGTAGAGCGCGTTACAGTAGTCCAGCCTCCAGGTGATGAAAGCATGGATGAGGGAGGCCAGGGCCGGGCCGGAAACGAACGGACATAGCCTACGCACCAGATACAGCTGTCTGAAGGCAGCCTTAGTGACTGCCTCCCCCTGCCGCTCCAGGCGGAGGTCTGCGTCCAGTATCACCCCCAGACTCTGGACCTGCTGAGCTGTAGGAGGGCGAACCCCCCCAACCAGGGGGGCCACTACCTCCCTCGCTCTCCCCACCAACATCACCTCCGTCTTATCAGGGTTGAACTTCAGTCTGCTCTGCCGCATCCATTCCGCCACGGTCTCCAAACATTGGGATAGCAACGAGACAGCAGGGTCTGGGTCAGTTGAAAATGAGAGGTATAGCTGAGTATCATCAGCATATTGGTGACACCGCACCCCGAACCCTCTCACGACCTCCCCCAAGGGTTGCATGTATACATTAAATAATAATGGAGACAGAATAGAACTCTGCGGAACGCCACATGATAAGGCGCGGGGGCACGATGTCTCATCCCCCAACACCACCCGCTGGCCTCTCCCCAAGAGGAATGAACGGAACCATTCAAGAACAGTCCCATCCAGACCCCCTAGGTCATTCAGCCATCTCACTAGCAGCCCATGGTCCACGGTATCAAAAGCGGCCGAGAGATCTAGCAGGATGAGAAATGTTGAACATCCTGCATCCATCTCCCGGCAGAGGTCATCTACCAAGGCCACCAATGCCATCTCAGTGCCATAGCCAGGCCGGAACCCCGATTGGAAAGGGTTTAGGAAACCAATGCTATCCAGATGCAACTGGAGCTGGAGTGCCACCACCCGTTCAATAACCTTCTCTAAAAAGGGAAGGTTAGAGACAGGTCGGTAACTGGTGAGTGAATCCACATCCAGAGATGGTTTCTTCAGCAGGGGGCACACCACAGCCTCCTTAAGGCAAGGCGACAACCCCCCCCTGCTGCAAGGATGCGTTAACAACCCTCGCCAGCACCGTCCCCAGCATCTCCCTGGAGGCTTTCACCAGCCAGGACGGGCATCGATCAAGTTCGCAACAGGTGACCCTCACAGACCCCAAAACATCCGCAGCATCGGCCGGCGTCACTTCCTGAAATTCCCCCCACAAAGCTGGACCAGACGGGACTTCCGTCCCCTCGTGCTCTACCTCTAATGCCCCTAATCCAATGTCGAAGTTGGTCTAAATCCGAGAAATCTTGTCTGTGAAGTAGTTGTCAAACTCCTCACAGCGGGCCTGGGACAAGTCCCCATCCAGGAGAAGGGAGGCCGGACTAACCAGCCCACGCACCACCCGGAACAGCTCTGCCGGGCGTGACTTCGCAGACGCTATGAGGACAGCAAGGAACTTCTTCCTTGTCGTCCTCATAGCCTCAATATAGGACCACAAATGGGTCCTATGGAGAAGACGGTCGGAGTCAGATCGAGTCCGACGCCAGCGTCGCTCTAGCCTCCTGCCTACGCGCTTCATACACCGCAGCCCCTCAGTAAACCAAGGGGCCCTGCGGTGACGAGATCTAGGCAGAGGCCGTCTTGGAGCCACCCTGTCAATGGCCTCCTCCAACAAGCTGTTCCAACACTGGACTAGCTCATCCACAGAGTGACTGTCCAGGATGCTGTTGGATGCTGTTTTGCAGCCTCTTACTCTTTTGAGTGTCATCTACAATATAAATTGTATTTAAATTTTATATAGTTAACAAATAACGTGATTCACAGAGATTTGGTCCATATTATTCTAACAAAGGAAAAGATACTGAACAAGAATGGATCATTATGGCTTCTGCAGCTCACAGTACATTTTGTCCAAGGAGCTAAAAATCTACCAATCCCTGGTTTATCTGCTTTCAGAACTGGATATAAAAATGGTCTGGAAGCTTCTGGGAGCCCTGTTAGGTCAGAAACGGCAACTGCTGAGGGAAGGAAGTGAAGCAGACAAATTTCTGACAGCTTGACATTTCAGATAATGGAGGTCTTTCCTTCAAGTCACTGTCCTCTTGAGATGAGTGAAATTGTGAAGGTGACACTAGCAGAGAACTGGCACCATTAAATTGTCACTGCGCTGCATGTGGTGTAAGGTTGGAAGAGGAGAATAATATTTCAATTAAAGTGGGCCACATTTTGGGCAAAATTCGGGCAAGACGTTTGCTCACCATCCTTCTGAGTAATCCTGTTGACTTCAAACAAGATTCATCCATATGGGTTGGAGTTTTTAAAATTTTGGCTAGACTGAATTATATGGTAGAACTATTGTAGAAGACCGTTATGTCACAAAGTCTTCTAACCTAGGCAATTGTCTGCTCTGAATATTGCTTCCATGTCATTAATCTAAATTGGTTTTTCCCAGTTGCCATTTTTAAGAATTGTTCTTAATTCTGCCGCTAACTGTGTCTCATTGGGCTGGTTCCAAGACCAGTCTATGGGTCTTTTTACACACACATTTCTCCTGCATTAGGCTGCTCAGGTGGCGGTCTAGGGTGCCAACATGAAGGGGGTGGCTCTCCTGCTTCTGATCAAGCTGCCCCACTGTTGCCACCAGCAATAAGCTCTGCGCTGGATGGCACGGGAGAGTCACCCCCTTCAACTTGCTGCCATAGGTGGCCTTGGCAATATGCTCAGCAATGGATTGGGGGTGGGAGTGGTGCCCCCTAGCTGGCTCAACCTCTGTTCTATCTTCCACTGCCACCTCTCCTGCTCCAGCTGTTGATGCCACTTCTGCAAGTTGAAGGGGGTGGGTGCCTCTCCTGTCCCCAATCCAGCTGCCACTGCCAGTAAACTCTGAGACTGGGGCGGTGGCCGAGAGGCATTGCAGGAGCAGGGTTACCAACCTCTCAATGCCCCAAAAGCAGGCTGTGCATATGCATTATGTACACTAGCTGTGTGTACATGGGGGCTGTGTAACATGCTCATGGGTTGCATGTGAGGTGCAGAGGTTGCACAAGGGGCACACGTGCAGGGGTTTGCCTAGGGCGACAAAAGTCCTTTTGCTGTTACAGCCTGAACTTTCTGTGTGTCTAAGTCACTCACTCAGATCTTAAACATCTGGCTCTTTGAACTTCTGCATAGAACTTCTCCTAGAAATTTTGTGTGTAAAACGTTCTCCTGGTAAGCTGCTTTGCTCCAGGCAGCTGTGGTCACTTGGTTTCCATGGCAGTCCCTCATGTCTACAGCTGCGGCCACTTTAGGCTGCCTCAGGGCAGTGTGTGTGTGTGAAGAATGCATCTGGAACTTACTTGTGGACTTGGAAACCCAGAAGATTGAAAGACTAGCACTTTAAGGTGTGTGTAAAAATTTCCTTTGTCTCAGTTTCTCCAAGTATAAAATGAAGATAACTATATGCCTGGAGTGGGAAATCTTTTCCCTGAAAGTGGGCCACTTTGAAATTGAAAATTAGTACAAGCTCTGAGGGCCACATAGAAGTTGGGGGAGGGGCGTTTAAGGGGAGTGCTTGGGAAGAAGAGGGACCAGAACCAGGGCCAACCCCAAGGTTTGTGAGGCCATGTGCGAAGTCTTGGTGCGGGCCCTAATTTGCACAATCATGCCACACCAAATTATGCAAATGTGTACATTTACATAAAATTTACTCCCTCTGGACAAAAAGGATTCCCATTCTCCACCCCTCTGAGCAGTCATAGACAAGCATGGCCTCCCAATGCTTACACACACACACACCCCCACCTCCGCAGCTGAACGTCTACCACCACTCCCCAGGAGTGGTTCCACTGCAGGGGCAGCCAAGCAGGCAGTGAGGCAGGCAAAGAAGTGAGGCTCCAGGGCCTGTTGCTTCTTGCTGCCAGTGCTGCCTGTGCCTTGTGCATGCAAACGATGTGACTGGTCCAGAGATGCTGCTATCAAACACACAAGACACCCAAATGCAGCTAGCCTATTAAGTGGCCCATGGAGAGGCCCATGTAAAAAGGGCCACATTAAAAAAGAGACATATATAAAATATAACCAGTTCAGTTGTGCCCCCATA
Organism: Sphenodon punctatus; assembly: GCA_003113815.1. Lineage (NCBI taxonomy): Eukaryota > Metazoa > Chordata > Lepidosauria > Sphenodontia > Sphenodontidae > Sphenodon > Sphenodon punctatus. Next base: position 1,230,876 of record QEPC01007287.1, read on the forward strand.
ATCAGTTCATGCTGACCCCACCCCATAACCAGTTCATTTGCACCCCACCCATGCCCATATAATCAATTCACGCTGCCCCCCACCCATAACCATTTCATTGGTGCCCCCAGGGCAGCATGATTATATGGGGGTGCAAATGAACTGGTTATGGGGTGCGGGTTTAAAGAGTATTCCTGTTAGCAATAACTTCATTAAGAAGAATTTGTGAAATAGCAGCCATAACAATCTCAGAACCATATTTTCAGATTTTACAAGATAGAATAGATATAGCTTTACATCTTAAATTCCACCTAAGGTAGTATAAGTAAGACAGTTATGAGAATGTGGCCCTTTTTACATGGGCCTCTCCCAGCCATGAACATACAGATTTCTGCATGTTCATGGGTGGGGGAGTCCCATGTGAACTATGCAGTGCACACGCCCATGGTGAATGGGGATGCGTGCATGCCTGCCTAACATGCATCCCCACTCATCCCCCACTCACCCCACGCACGGAGCAACCAGGGGAAACGGCGGTTACTTCGTGGGTGTGAATGAGTGGGGGGTGAGTGAGGATGTGTGTGGCCATGTGCACACCCTGCCCATACACCAGGGTGCTCACGGATACCCCACCTGGCGGAGCCATGTAAAAATGGCCTGTGAGGAGCCACTCGAAGAATAACAGAAGGTTGCTGCCTTGTAAATAAGGTTCTTCGAGATGGCTCCTAACATTCTCACTGCACCCACACTTCCAGCCCTTCACGGAATTTTCTTATATTCCTAGAAAGGATTGGAAGGAACTATTATTCTAGGAGGGGGAGTGCTTTTTATACTAGAGGAGATTGAGACCATCACGTGGTCTGTTATTTGAATAGGGTGAGCATGCACAACCCAGTTGTGAGAATTTTGGGAGCCAAGGCGAAGAACCTTCTTTACAAGGTAACAACCTTCTGATCACTCACATGGGGATGAGTTGTTTGTAAACAAACAACTTCATCTCCCAGTCTGATCCCAGTGTCCCTCTGCTACTGCAGTGCTACTAGGAGGCAGAGTCAGGTGAGGGATGGGGACCGGAGCCAGGGAGGGGAGGCAGAAGAACACATTGAGGGAGAAGTTGACTGCATCCTCCCACCCAGCCAGGCAAGTGTGGGGCCCCAACTGGCTGTGGGGCCATGTGAGGCTGCACATGTGGCACATGACTGGGGCTGACCCTGACCGAAACATGGGAGAAGAGGGACCAGAACATGGATCTGTGCCATGGAGGTGTCCGACTCCAATCTTTCTATGCTTGAGGGCTGGAACTGAATCCGGGGGCCAGATACAGGAACTGGAAAAGGGCCACATTAAAAAAAAACAGTTATGGACTGCATTTGCCTCCCATGCCTGAGGTTCACCATCCCTGCCATACACAATGCAATAATAAGGGTGTTGTGAGGGTTGGTTAATTAATATTTATAAAGCCTTTTGAGATCCATGAGGAAGGTGCTGGAGGCATACAAAATAAAAATTACTGATTCAACCAATTGAAATGCACTGTTTCCTGAAAGTGAAATGAGCTTTTTTAAGCAGCTGTATTTGCTCACTTGATTTTCAAATATAGGTAAAAGTAGTAAAAATGCACTGGAAAACTGATTCTTTTTGTCTTTTCACAAAGCCTGGCAAAACCAACTTTTTCCTTTGAATTCACCTCCTCCCCACTCCTTCACACAGCAATGCTGCTAATTACAATGTCAAAAACTAGTCAACCTACTGCTATTTAAACATTATCAGAGTGGTGAAAGCAAAGTTTTATTTCTCTTAGTAAAATTAACTCTGCTTTTACTTTGTCTGCTCAATATCTGACTTGAGGGTTTTTTTGTCGGTGAGAGTGTTTAATGTGCTGAATTAAAAAGCTGCCCCTCTGCTCTTCCTGAAATGACCCAACTGTGGCATGGTACAAAGAAACAAAAAGCTTAAAGGGGGAAAAAATATAGAAAAGTTCTTTAAAGTTACATGAACTGTTTGGAACTTCTGTGAAATTGCACTCGGAAGAATTGGATCTGTGGCTATTATGAGGTGGTTCGAGCAAGTTCACTGGCAGGCTCCCTTTAGTTTTTGAGGATAACTTTAAGCACATTTTTATACGGGTTATTTAGAACTGATCGGTGCAGTACCCTGCACCATAGGGTGCTTGAAATTCATATTTTGGAATAAAAATGAAATGCTTTCAGAATTACTTCTGGAGGGAATGTTCAACCCTTTTATATATTCAAAGACAAAACGTCTGAGCAATTTTATGAGAAGTTTTATGCATTTTAAATACTGAGAGTACAGTATACAAGAACCCTGTATTTCCTTGTACTACTTACGCCTGCCAGTAAAGACAGAGGGTGTTTTTAAATGGATGCAGGGCTGCCACCCCCCGATCTGCTCCAAGGGTCCCCAATCTGCTCCACTTCAGATGGACCCAGCAGGCTCCCTGGGCTGCCCATGTGGCACCCCCCCTTCACATCATAGAGTTGTGGACAATTGCCCGATGCTCTAGACTAGTGCTTGCAATGCTATAGTGTTGCCCAGGGCAACAGCTGGCTGGAAGCAGAGCTGAAGCATGGGTCCACGCATCAGAAGGACAGCTGCCCCTCTTTGGATTGGCCTGCTCTACTGGTGGCGCTCCAGGATGTTCCAGAACTGGAGAATTTGTCTGAAAATACCCAGAGTCACAGATCTGATGGCTAGAGTAAGTGGTGAGAATTAGGAGTTTTCGAATCCCAGGTCTATGCTTTTCCTGTTGTGCAACACCTATGACAAATATATTCATACATTTTGCCTGATTTAAACCATAGCCACTGAAACAAATAAAAACTGCTATTTGGGTTCGTCTTTGTCAGATATCCATTTCAGGTTTCAGGGACTTGTCTCTGAATTTATGGTACCTGTAGTAAAACCCATTCCTGTCCTGGGTTAAGTGGGTGATTGTGTTAGAGACAGGCAAGCTCCCTTTCACTGCACATTAAGAGCAAGCAGGTGTCTGGAGTCCAGTGTCTAGTAATCATGGTGCTTTACAGGAAAAGGCTGGAGGTGGTAGGGATAAGCCACAGGAAGGAGAGAATAAGAATTCCTCTTGTCTTGGGAGGCCACTCATATATCATATCACATCACTTTACTGGATTAATGATCAGGAATGTCAAGACTTTGCTCTGGGGCTGCCTGCAGCAAAATCACAAGCTTTTCATTACCACAGTCACGTTCAGAAACTAAATAGGAGCAGATACCGAAGGGCAGGGTTAGCAGGAGGAGTGGAGATTAAAATGAATAAAGTACTATTCCTTATGGAATTGATTGTGATTAAGAACCAAAATATTTCTCATTAATAATGACTGTATGAGAGTGTCAATAACGTCTTATTTTCTGTTTTTCTAAAAGTTAAGTTATTTTGGGGCCTCCTTCAGTCTTTGGCTGCAATACTTGTTTGTTACTCTTAAATATGTGTTGGAGGGCTATTTCCATATAACTGCTGCATGTAGATGACATAGATTATCTAATGCTGATAAGGAAACTGAATAATTAATTAGAGCTGAAACAAATAGGTATTTTCATATTCACTCCTAGATTGTAAACCTCTTGGGGCAGGGATCTGTCTCTAATTAATGATTGTGCAGTCCCAGGTACATTGTTTGTGCTATATAAAGACTTAATAATAACTAATGTTATTTGTATTGTTCAGCTCGGCCCCCAATTGAATAATTATTCATCACAAGAACCATATTTGCATATCTGTTTATTCAGTTAAGACAGTTTGATCATTTTTGTATTTTGGTTACTTTATTTTGTTGGTTTCCCATCATTTTAGTACTTTGGTTACCTTGTTTTGGCACTGCCTTTGGCATGGCCTTGTTTTGGCCAGTGCCAAAATGAAGTTAACTGAAATAATGAAGTCACCAAAATAGCTGAAACAGATAGGTGTTTCTGCAATAAAGGAACCACAGGAATGAAAAGCAGTTTGTGCCCACTTTGTAATACTTTATTAAAGTATGGGAAACATCATCCAATTTTCATCACAAATATTCCTTTCAGCTCTATTCTTAACTAAAAAGAGCTCTCCCTAGTCTCCCTCTCCCTTGCCTCTTTTAGATTGTAAGCCTCTTGGGGTAGGGACCTGTGTATAACTATTGATTGTACAGTGCCTGGTACACTACTGGAATAACAATAATTAATTAATTAATAATACCCCAAGGGGATTACGAGAAGGAGCCTATGCCAGGGATTCTCTTATGTGTCACTGTGGTATAAGATATGTTTGTGATGCCAATTGGCCAGCAGAAATGTCAACCAAATATTTTCATTCTGTGATGTGACCATCCCAAAATCTCTCCCCCACTTGCTACTGGGAAATTGAAGTATTTATTTAGGAAAGAGCCAATAGAGATTCTCTTATGTCCTCTGTCACAGTGCTGCAGGATGTGATGATAATTGGCCAGGCTGGATGTGTAAACTATGTCTCCTGATTGCTGGGATGCTATCTCCAAAGTCCCAGTTATGTCCCTTCTATGCCTGCCTGAGGGATGCCCCCTATGCCCATCTCGAAGCCACTACTGATACGTCCTGTAAAACTATAAGCATGTAGTAATACACCAGCGAATGTGTCTGTCAGTCTTTTGGGTTCCTCCAAATCCTCCCTCCTACAGCCTCTCTCCCCCTGCCATGCCAGGTGCCTGCCTCTGATCATGTCCTTCTATTTATCTGAATAATGTTCTTCAAGGGGACAACTTCAATTGCTTATAAAATTGGGTCCCTTTATCAAATTTTCCTGTACCCCCAAGAAAGAAAGGAGCCCTCACAGGATTGTGGGTTCTTTTCTTGGAAAGCAAGTTAGAATATATTAGACATCTGACCCCACATGCAGTACTATTTATGACTGGGGACATCAATGTCAGAATGGGAAACTATCAGGGTAGAGCCACAACAGGTGTGGAGGTTGGGAACTTGAACTCACCCCTGCACATGCTGGATGTAAAAGTCAACTTTGAAGGGAAACAGTTATGGCATTTCCTCCAAAACAATAGTTGGAGGAAATTAAATGGTGAATTACCATCAGATCGGCCAGGACAGTTGATATTTTACTCATACCGGGGATCAAGTACAATTGAACACATGAGGATAGAAGGTGAATATTGGCACTATTGCCACAATTTTCATGTGCAGCCCAGACCAGAGAGTGACCATTTTCCTATAACGGCACAAATATGTCACGAAGGGGTAAGTATGGGTATTTTCAGATGTTACGAGATCACAGTGATCCCCTGTCAATACCCACATGGGGTCAAAGTGCCCTGAATGTCTGTTAGGTGGCCGCCAGATGTTCACCACAGTCAATTCCCACATGGGGTCAATTTCAACCACGCTTCCTGGACTCCCCGCCGGACAATCCCTGAAAGCGTGGTCAAAGAGATCCCTGGCAGGAACCAACAAAAAGTCACATCTGGCCAGTGACCACAGCCTGGAAACTCCGGCGGGATTCCAGGCCGTGGTCAAATCAGGCGGGTTCTGTGGCTGCATTGGCCGCAGTGCCCACCCATCTCCCCAGAGGGTGGGCAGCGGGGGAGTGGGGGAGGTGGGGCTGTGCAGCCTCACGTTGCACCATGCGACCCCGCCCCCTCCCTGATTCCCCGCCGGGATCAGCCGGCACGTCTGTTGGCCATGCCGGAATGATCCCGGTGGGGAATCTCAGGGTTGTTTCTGTGACGGGGCGAAACCACCCCGTCATGTCTGAAAACACCCTATGTTGGAGAGACAAAAAACAGTGACCCCAAAACATAGGAGGGTGAAGTGGAGTGAAGAAATACGAAAAAAGACAAAGGAAATATGTAACAGACATCTAGAGGACTCAACCTCACCCTAAAATCTGATAATTGCCCTGAATACATTCTGGGGGGATACCAGAAATTGTTAAACAATTTACAGACAGTATTGGCAGTGCCCTAGGGCAGTGGTGGTGGACCAAGATGCCATCAAACTTGCTTTGACAAAGAATGCCTAATGGAGGAAAGGAAATTGATAGACTACATGAAGGAAATCAAAGTCAAAGACAAGAATGAGTTTAGTGCTAAGTGGAAACATAAATACAAATGTCTACTGGCATCAAAGAAACAGACCTTCCAGAAACTGTTGTGGGTACATCTGAGGCAAGCAGTAGAAAGAAATGACTCTTGAGCTTTTTGGAGTATTGTGGGAGGGAAAACTAGGGATAGGAATATACATCCAGACGTGCATATAAAAGCACCAGACTGGATAAGGTATTATGGTGAGAAACTAGGGGCAATTATGGAAGTGGAAGCAGGGGATCAGTACAAGGACCCTCTTCCAGTGGAGGAAGGACTTGATCAACTGATAGATTATAGCATCACTGAAAAATCAGTAGTTCAATATATAAAATATTTGAGGGCGGGTAAGTCACCAGGCCCAGATTTGTTACCAGGAGAATTGTTTAAATCAGATCTGAGGTTCTGGGCCTCAGTCCTGAGCGAAGTAATGAACACTGCGATAGACTCCAATCATTTCCCTATATCCTGGAGAAATAACATCTTAGACCCTATATTCAAAAAGGGAGACAGGGCAGATCAAGAGGCCTACAGGCCCATCAGTCTAATTGATTTACCCACAAAAATGTACTGGAAACATCTGTTACGACATATCTGGGACTGGATGGAGGAGGAGGGTATTTTGGGAGAGGAGCAAGCAGGGTTTCGTCAAGGGTATTTTATGGACCAATGCTTCTCGCTTTTTTTACTGCTAAAATATGTCTTTAAGAAACAACCAGCTTATGTCGCATTTATAGATCTGCAAGGGGCTTTCAACACAATAGCTAGAGCAAAATTGTGGTATAGGCTTGGAAAAATCGGGATGGACCTATAGCTCCTAAAATTAATACAAGCCTATTACAGCAATACTAAGACAAGAGTCCGTTATGGGATAAATGGTAAACTTACTGACCTGTTCCCCACAGAAAGAGGAGTAAAGCAAGACTGTGTGATTGCGCCCATGCTTTTTAGCCTTTTTATAAACGATCTGACACCAAGACTCCATCATCTCCCAAGCTACATCATTACCCAAAAACAACAGGGGGGTGAGGTGTATTCCCTTTGTATGCAGATGATATGGCACTCATCTCTCTAACCAAAGGTTACAAAGGATGCTAGACATTCTAAAGACTTATGCAGATGAAAATTCTTTAAAAATAAATGTGGCGAAGTCAAAAGTAATGTTGTTTGGAACAAAAAAAAAACCCCAAGTGTGGACAATTGGCAAAGAAAGACTGGAAGTGGTGGATTCATTCACATACTTGGGAGTTACCTTCAACAAATCCCTAACATGGACAGATCATGTACATAGGGCCAAATTAAAGGTAGCTCAAGCTGCAGGTGGGATTCTGGCTTTTTACAGTCTCTGTGGGAAACGCCCATGCAGGGAAGCCTTAAAGGTGGCAGAAGCAATGCAAGAAGCATTTTTTCTGTATTGGGCTGAGCTGTGGGGGCTGGACTCTGCAGCTGGTGGAGTCGTCGAGATATCGCAGGCTTCTTTTTTGAAGAAATTATTAGGGGTTCAATGGTCAACATCAATGGTCAACACCCANCTACACTACCAGCCATGACCACTTTCTCTGGCAGTAAGTTACAGAAGTTAATTGTGCACTGAGTGAAAAAAACTCTTTCTCTTATTTGTTTTAACTCTGCTATTAGTTAATTTCATGGAGTGTCCCCTTGTTCTAGAACTCTTAGAGAGGGTAAATAACAGTCCCAGATTTGAGATATATTTTTAAATGGGAAAGTGATTTATGGTTAATTTTGTCTAATGAAAATAAAATGCAAATCTGGACCCATATGTATAAATGTGCTAGTTCACTGATGATGCAGAAACCTCAAATCAGGTTGATCATGAGGTTTTATGCTACACCAGAAAGTATTTTTCAAGTAAATAAATCTTGTAAGAAGGTTTGTTGGTGGGGCTGTGGAACGTATGGCAGTTTTCTACATTGTTCATGTAATTGCCCTAAGGTGTGGTTATTTTGGTAGGAGATGTGGATACAAATGGAGACAACCACAGGTTTGGTTATGCCATTTGAACCAAAGTTGGCACTTTTAGGGATATGACCTTGGAAAAGAATAACAAATCAACAGCATGTAAAATGATTATTCTGGCAGCAATTTATACACTGTTAAGAGCTTGGAAAGTCAAGGAAGGTCCATCTATGACTACATGGATTCAGAGATTATGGTATATCCTATCAATGGAAAGAACTGTGCCTGGTTTATTTAATACATTAGAGGAATTCTGTGTCAACTGGAATTCTTGTTAGACACTAATTACATAACATATGGACAAACAAAGACGCATCATAAATTTACAGTAAATATAAAAGGACTTTAATTTTGGTGGTTCAGATTCTTTAAATAGGTATGGACAGGAGTGTCTGTATGGTTGTTTTATGTGTATTTTTCCTTTTGTTTATTTGTTGGTTTACTGTAACTAACAAAAATATATTTTTTAAAAGGGGGTAAGTAATGGTTCCCTATTTACATGGTCCATACCACTCATGATTTTATAAACTTCTATATTATCCCCTCTCAGTTGTCTCTTCCTCAAGCCAAAGAGCACCAATCTATCATCCTATGGGAGTTGTTCCATACCCATGATCCTTTTGTTGCCCTTCTATGAACCTTTTCTAGTTCCACTATGTCTTTTTTTAAATGGGGCAACCTGAACTGCACACCATATACCAAGTGCGATAGATTTCTATCACATTACGATAGCATTATGATATTTTCAGTTTTATTCTCTATTCCTCTCTGAACTATTCCTAACATTCTGTTTGCTTTTTTGACCGCTGCCACACACGGATGAAATAAAAAAGGTAAGCTGCCACCTACGTAGCAGCATTCTTGGCTTCATGGAACATTTGATATTTGGCATTCAATTGACTGGTATGCCAACCCTACCTTACAATATAGGATAGACAAAGGAGGGGAGACCAGTGAGAGGGAAACACAGGGAGAGAGAGTGATAAATTCACAAAGTTGAAAAGTCAAAATGCAGATGCCTAGATTAATTACAAGGGGAAATGGGATGCATAATGAAAAGATAGCATTAGTCACTGGGTATTTTCAGATGTTACGGGCCTCCCTCTTACCACAGTCAATCCCCTGTGGTGAAGGAGAGGCCCGTAACGTCTAAAGGATCCCCACCAGTAAGGATGTGCAAACGCGGTTCAGGAGTTTGGGGTTTGGCCCAAACTCAGGGTGTTTGGCCTGTTCACAAACACCCTGAATCCGAACTGATCCCCGATCGAACCAAGTTCGGGTTCCGAACTCGGTTCGGGCAGGGGGCGGGGGACAGGGAGGAACCCAGTTTTTTCTCCCCTCTCCTGGCTGCGCAGGTGGAAGGGGCACCGGGGAGCACCTCCCTCCCCACCCTGTCCAGCCTGGAATTTGTTTAACCCCCCCGGGATCGCCCGGGGACCCTCGGCCACTGCCTTGGCCGCCGCTGGACCCAGGGCCGGAGCCCAACCTACCTGGTGGTGCCGGGGCTCTGGTCCAGGTCTGTCAGAGAGTGGGTCCGGCAGCAGGTCTTGCAGCAGTGGTTCTCCGGAGCGCTTCAGGCCACTACTAGGCCTTCCAGGTCAAACCAGAAGGCCTAGTAGCAGCCTGAAGTGCTCCAGAGCGCTGCCCCTGCCAGAACCACAGCTGCTTCTGAGGCCACCAGCGGACCTGAGGTTGGAGCCCTGGAACCCCCAGGTAGGTTGGGCTCCAGCCCTGGGTCCAACGGTGGCCATGGCAGTGGCCGAGGGTCCGGCGGGGGCGAGGCTCCGGAGTGCTTCAGGCCGCTACTAGGCCTTCCAGTTTGACCCAAAAGGCCTAGTAGTGGCCTGAAGCACTCCAGAGTGCCACTGCCACCAGATCCACTGCTGGACCTGCCCACCGCCAGACCCAGGGCCGGAGCCCCTGTACCACCAGGTAGGGCCATGGGAGATCCCGGGGGGAGGGTTAAAAAAAATCCCAGGCTGGGCGGGGGGGAGGTGCTCCCAGGCTCCCATTCCGCTGATGCAGCTTGGAGGGGGGAGGGAAAACCAGGTCCCCCCGCCTGAACAGGTTTGGCCCCCCTAAACCAGTTCAGTCTGGATGGACTGAACCGAATTGTTTCAGGTTCGGCTGAACCCTGAACAGGCCGAACACCAAACCGCTCGGTGTTCACACACCCCTACCCACCAGATGTGAGGCTGGCCTCACCTCCGGAATCGTGGTTAGCGCAACCACGATCCAGGATCAGCAGAAAGTAACATCTGTTACCCTCAGCCGATCCTGGATCATGGTCCTGGCCATGATCCAGGATCGGGCACAGCGTCTGGATTGGCCGCTGTGCCCGCCCATCTCCTGAAGGGCGGGTAGCCAGGGGAGCATGGGGGGCGGGGCTGTGCAGCTGCAAGTTGAGCCGCACAGCCCCACCCCCTCCCCAATCCCCAAGCAGAATCAGGCTGGCACGTCTAAAGGATGGATGGCCTGATTCTGGACCGGGATCCGAAAGGGATCCTGGGCCGTGGTAAAAGGGAGGCCCATCACGTCAAAAAATACCCATTGTCAGCAATCTGGGATGGTGGAGTGAGTAGCTAGAGAGGGCCTGACAGCCGAGGTAAGTTTTTGTGTCCCTGACATGGATTCTATTGCAGGATGGGAACCCTCCACCCATATGAAACGCTACATTGTAGGACCGAAAGTCGATTTTGTGATTCTTGTGTTTCTCAACGAGAATCACAATACTTGGCTCATTCTAACAAATGAGAATGAGCCAAGAATCAGCAGCTTCTTGGCTGCATTCTCATTTAGAAATGCAAGAAAAACAACAACAAAAGGAACTGCATATGCATAAAAGGGTGGATGGGGCTATTTTGTACCAGCATAGCCCTTTTCCAAAATGGTGCCAACAGCAATGCTGTCATTTTGGAAAAGGGAAGCACTTTTGTGAATATGCAGCAACTATTTTTCACATGCGCAGCCTGGATGCCCTTTCCCAAAATGACAGCAACGCTGCCAGAGCCATTTTGGAAAAGGGCTGTGTATGTGCCGAATGGTGGCCATTTTACACATGCACGGTTCTTTCTTGTTTTTAAACAAGATTCTCACTGAGATCTTGCACCATTAGCAAGTTCTTCCCAAGATCTTGTTAAGGGCTTGAGATTCTTGTAAGATTCTCACGAGTAAAAAAAATAAAATAATAATTCTCATTTCAACCCTACTAAATTGGCACCAATGGCCTGGTAAATATAATTAAAGATGAAATGATTACCCAATTCAGTATCCGTGGACAATACCCACATTTTTTTTACTGTGTCAGATACCTGGCAGGCTTCCTAAACACTGATCAGGTACCCAAATTGGTAATATTTGTTATTAATTAACAATTTTTGGTTACTTGAAATATTGGAATGGCAACTTGAAATATTGGGACCAGAATTCCACATTCCGGGACCAGAAGTTGACATTCTGGGTACTGAATAGTACTTGAATGTTGCAGAGTGATTCAAGTACTAGAAATTCAATGACTATACCTGTTTTTGCTGGTACTTGTTTTGGCACTGGAATACAATAATCTATTGGAATAAGGCTTCATTTATGCTTAGGAGTTTTTCTTTTCTTCTAAGCTGAAGTAATAACTCTGGATTTGTAAAATATTAATGCAAACAAGAAAAGGCACAAAGATTGTGTTGTTTATTTAGAAAAAAGAGGGAGTCATTCATATATGGCTAGACTAGAATAGATTTATGGTTATTGTTTATTTGTTGTGCACTTCCTCCAGCCAGTTATATCAGTACTAAAAATTGAAGTGAGCCTCCCAATGCTTGGTTTTTTTTACATTTTTAATGAAGCTTTTTATCCTCTCCTTTTTGTTCTCTTTTCTTCTCCCTGCTTTTTAAAGTCCTCTAAATGGAACAATTCTTGTGAAAAACAAGAGAAAAAAGGATTATATTTAGAGCAATAATGTTGTCTATTTATAAGATTTTGTAGTTTAGTTTCAGATTGAAAGATTCTAAAAGCTTTGTTTCTCTACTTATTACGGAAATAAAGGCACTGCTGTTGCACTAGTAGAAACTTAACAAACTGTAGAAACTACATGCACCCCCATGTGTAAAGATTTCTGTTTTTTCTTCTGTAAGTGAAGGCATCTTACTGCATTTCCATTTACTCAAAACCTATTGTGAATTTAGAGGAATTGCTTCAAAAAGTGGCATGTAATTTGTTATAAGAGTGTTGTTAAAGTCTGACAAAAACAATACTGTATCATCTGTTTATTAGGATAAAAGGAATCAGGTTAGGGTATGACATAAATAGTTCTTGTAAATGAAGCAGTTCTCCAGAGTCAAAGGTACAGTGAACTTTGTAACTCAATTGAAATACAAAGACACATAGATATATGATTGTCTAGTTTAAGTCAATGGAAAATTAAATCCTGTTGTTGACATCATTGGGATTTAAATTGGACCCATGTTGTTTTCCTTTTATTGTAATTGAATTATTTATTTATTTTTAAAAAAGAGTACTTGCTATGGTAAATATTAATGTACATCTTTAATTGAATGCTACATGGTGGGTGCTTGCTGCCCTCTTCTGAACTGTGAATGCCTCCTTGCCCTCTGTAAAATTCTATGCAACATTTATGGTGCACCATTTAGGATTTCACATAATCTGTTGACTTCTGCAGCATTTTCTGTGCATTTTAGTTGTGACCTATGCTGACTCTACATTTCAGATATTGTAATGTGGCTTGAATTGCACCTTAAGTAAGTTATTGGAAATGTCTGTAATCTGAGTTAACTGTTATGATACTTCTGTATTCTTTGCTATTGTACTCCTGCCATTGAACATATTGCCTACTTGTGGTTATTGGAGACAGGTCTCTTCCCAGTGGGCTTACAATCTCAGGCTGCTTTTAGATGAGTGGCCTGGGAAGTGCATTCTTCAATGCACTGGTAGGAAAAGCCATACGGAGGGCATTTACATGCACCAGAACTGGCCAGCCACCATAGGAATCAGTGGTACATGGCCACTTCCAGCTGTGGCCTCTTTGAAGACACATTCTGGAAACCTTGATATTGGGGTTTCCAGAATGCATCTTCAAAGAGGCTGCGGGAGGCTGCACACTGCCAATTCTTGTGGCAGGCAGTCGCTTCTTATTTATTTATTTATTGGTCACCCCCTCATGCCTACAGCATGTAAACACACCCTGATTGGCTTTTCCTATTGGCCTGTTGAAGAACACGCTTCCCAGGCCACTCATCTAAAAGCAGCCTAAGAAGGACAAGCCCTGTTTGCCCCCTGGCACACTGGACTCACTTGGCTATGTTGTTGTTAGCTAAAACTGCTATCCTTGTATGCATGTTCTATGTGTGCATGGGTATCCTTGTGTGCATGTTCTGTTCCATTAATCATGATCATGTAAGTGTGCAATTTTAGGGTTGGTCAACCCTGCCTACCCTGACCCTGCCTACCCTGCCTACTGTTGCATTGGCTCTGCCCACTGATGACCCCTCTGACTAAAGGGGGGGGACCCGGCAGCACAGGGGCACCAAGGGGGCGGCCCAGGCAGCAGGAGGGGGGGAAAGGGGTGGGGCCATGGGACAGGTGCAAAACAACACCTAACTCCCCCTAGACCCACAGACTCAGAAGCAGGCCCGGGAGCCCGAGCATCTGGAGGGGACGGGCTCTGGACAGGCGATCGCGGAGGAGGAGGAGGAGGACCCGGAGGGCCCACATGGGAGACGGCCCTACCATCGAGGGGGGCAATGGGACCACAGGGAAACACAGGATTTCATCCGCATCTGGGGGACCCTGGAGTATCAACTGGAACCTGATGTCAATCAGCAGAATGAACACAGGTTCTGGGAGATCATGCAGGACATGGAGGTGGCAGGCCATCACAGGACCATGGCCCAGTGCTGCTCAAAGGCAAAGGAACTAAAGCGGGAGTACAAGGCCATCCGGGACAACAACCAGCGGTCCGGACACGGAGCCCGGATCACCCCCTACTTTGATGCCCTGGACCACATACTCCATATGAAGGGCTCCATTGTTGCCCCATGCCTCATAGGGAGTGCCATGGTCCAGGACAGGGAACGGGCTGAGGTACCCCCTCCTTTGCTGCCCCCATGGAGGACACCGGCTCCAGGGCTCCCACCCCCCCAGAGAAATGCCATGGGACCTCGGGGACCTGCCGGCCCCACACAAGCACCAGCCCCAGCAGCCCCCACCTCCTGTCAGTACCAGGAGACTACGAGGCCGGCACGCTGGTCCCCCTCAGCCAGTGGACACAGGGGGACCCCAGAAACACTGAGGGACCGGCCTTGGAGGGCTTCGAGATGGAGATCAAGGGTAAGCACATGGGTGAGAGTGGGTTCAGAATGGGGGGGAAGGGTTGAGGGGGGGAGGGGGACACACTGGGCATGCCCCCCCAGCCACCCCAGCCACCCCAGAACATGGGAAGGGGACCCAGGAGGCCACTGGGAGACAAGGGCAGCCCACCCCCACCCAACCCCTCCCATATACCCACAGGGCATGGCACGCTCCCATCCCAGCAACAGACGGGTGACGAGGATGCCAGAGATCAGCCCCGGGAGCAGCCACCAGTCCCCAGTGAGGCACACCACCAAGGTGGGGTGGGAAGAGAACCCTGGAAGGGCACCAGCTGTCATTCCAAGGACGGGTTCAACCCAAGCCCCCCAGCCATGCCACGGGACAGGGGGCGGCCAGCTGGGGTGCCTAAACAGCAACTATGCTGGGCCCCTCGGTGCCCCCACCGCCTCGGCCACTGCTCCAGCCACCAGCCCGCCCACTCGGCCCACACATCTGCCTCCCAATCCCTGTAGGCCTCCAAAGGCAGCAGCCGCCCAGGGGGCCCAGTCGTCCCTGGGCCCTCCCGCCTGCCCTCCCACCACCGCCCGCCCCTCAGGACACTGAGACCTCCCAGGACACAGTTGGGGACACAGACAGCAGGGGGAGGGGAGCTCCCAGAGCTCCATGGGCACCCACAGGGTGGCTGAGGGGGAGGCCCTAGAGACATGGGGGACGTGAGGGATGGGGGAAAGGGGGAGAGAGGTCTGGGGGGGCAGCATGGCACTGGGAGGTGGGTGGAGGTGAGGACACATGTAACTGTGTATGGAAACAAAGGTTTGGGCACCATCATTGCTTCCGTGGGTCATTTCATGGGCCCAGGTCCGTGGGCAGGTGGGTGGCCATACGGTGCACAGAGGGTGGTGGTGGGGGCCCAAGGGTGGTGGAGACTGGGGTTTGTGGCCTCATGCCTCAGTCTCCTGACTGAGCCATCTGTCCAGGGACAGCATGGACGCACTTGGAACATCAGTACTCCCACGGGTTCTCTGCGTTCACATACAGGGTCACAGGGCCAGGAAGGTGCCGCAGCACTGGGTAGTCGAAGGCATCCCCCCTCAGTCTCACACACATTGTGCAGGACACAGCAGGCTCTGATCACCAGGGCTGCGGTCTCCACTGTGTAGTCCAGGTGGCCCGCGAGGCTCCTCCAGTGCAGCTTGAGGGCCCCAAAGTCCCTCTCAACCACGGTCTGACTTGCACACATCCGGGTATTGTACAGTGCCTCTACAGGGTTATGGGTGACCGGGAATGCCTTCATCAGGCACCGGGTGAGGGCATAGTCCGGGTCCCCCAGGATTCAGGGGGGCATTAGCACCCCCTCAATCTGGGTCATCCCCATGTCTGCGAAGTCCCCGTGGTACATCCGGGCATAGAAGGGGGAGATGGTCATGATCCGGGCCTTGAGGCTGCACCCAGAGTTGCCCGTGAAGATGTCAATGAACTGCCCCCAGTGTTCCACCACCGCCTGCAGCTGCAGGGAGTGGTATACGTGTCTGTTAACATGTTCCGTGGCCTCCCCAGTGAAGGGGTGGAGGTTCTCTATGTGCATGTCATCCATGGCGCCCATGCAGTTGGGGAACCCTCCAGGCTTCACGGCCGCCTGATCCACCAGTTGGATCACTTGGTCCAGGAGTACTCCCTCCACAGTCTCGCAGATTTCCCACAGGATCCCGGCAACCGTGCTCACCTCGATGCTGAAATGCTGCGAGACTGACCGGCAGGAGTCGGGAGTTGCTAGTGCCCAGACCCCGATGGCCACCCGTTGCAGTATGGGGATGGGAGTCCGCATGGGGATGTGCTGGAGCTCGAGCAAGGGTGTTAACAGGTCCGCGAGTCACAGTATGTGCCTGTCGATCCGAAAGTGCCCTCCAGGCTGTCTCAACCCACTGAGTCAGTGCCCAGGACCACCAACCCTCTGCCTGCTCTGTGACCCATACTTGCTGGTCAATGGGCATAGAGAGCAGGACTGTGTGCCCCATGGTCTTCCTCCACCATTGGAGGTGCCTGGCCACCGCGTGGAACCATTGACCCTCTCCTGGCTGTGGAGGAGGCCTGCCGGGCCACCCCAGACACCTGCAGAACCCTGAGCTGGGCCAGGGAGTGCCTGCGGGCATGGTGGGTTCTCCGGGCCATAGAGGCACTCCGGGCAATGGTCACCAGCAGGCGGGTGCCCAGGTGCACCTCAGCAGTCTGGATGCGCAAGAGATCAGTGTACGAGTGGTACCACTCTGTGCAGAAGGCTATGTGCATCCCGTAGGCACCCAACTGGCCTAGCTCCATGGTGCATTTTGCCCGAGGTGGGGGGCAGCTGGCACAGTTATAGGCCGGGGCACATGTAGCCCCGCCCCAGGTCATGACCTGGGGCTCTGCTGGGGGCCCCCAGGTTGGTGATGGGTGGTCCCCCTCCCGGCTGCCTGGGAAGGCTCCTGCAGGGCGGCTGTGCCAGGTAGCTGGGGCAGTTCTTTGAGCACACCTGGTGTCCCTGTAAGGGGCCTGGTTCACAGTCCAGCCTGCATCCGGGCGCGTGCGGGCTGCAGCTGCATTCCTGCTGTCATCAACCTCCCACCTCTCAGTGTGGCAAACCTGTTGTCCTCACCACCCTGATTAGTGTGTAGGCTATCCTGTCTGTGAGCTCTGTTCCAGCATTGGGTCTGCACGCAATGTCTCGCTCACTTGCCCTACCATGTTGTGGCCGGTGGCCTTATCGGCTGGCCTTGAGGCCCCCTGCATCCCCTCCCATCTCTCCAGGGATTGTGGGTCCCCTCTGTCCTCGCAATTAGTCTCCTTTCATTCCAGGACCATGGCTGGCTGCACTTCCACCGGCCTACCGGCTCCCAGCACCCATGGGGCCCCCCATCGCTGGACCTTCACAAGACCATGGCCCTGTGTGACCTGTGGCATTCCCCAGCCATGCAATTACTGCTGAGCTGCCCGGACAGCCTGTCCAGTGCCTATGTAAATCTGAACTCAGGCCTGCGCTACTTTGATTATGAGGCGAGCACCCACGATTGCCGTCTGCATGCGGAGACCCTGGACCTGATTCCCTTTCCCGATGGCACGTTCCAGAGATGAGGTGTTTGCATGTGGGGTGGTCGGTGGTGGAGACCCTGTCTGCTCTGTCTGTGTGCAGCCTGGCCACCTACCTGGCCTGTCTGAATGAGGGGCCCCTGCTCTGGCCGTGTCCTACTTTGGCTGTGTTCATGGGGCCCGTGGGTACCAGAGATTGCGCGGGGCAGTGCATCACCAGCTGCTGGAGCTTGGTGACCTTCTGTGGCCCCCAGATGCTGACTATGGCTTGTCAGAGCCCACCGAGACGGAGCTGGGGGTGCTGTCTTGTGTGTGGTCCCGTTCCAATGTGCAGTTGGGACTCACCACTCAGGATCCCTTCGAGGCGTACTACCTGGTCACCCACCACATATCTGTGCTGGGCTACTGTTGGAGCATGATTTAGTGGCCCCACTTCATTCAACTGGTGGGCCACCCAGCCCCGGGCCCCTTCGTGTCCCCCTGCAGCTGGCTATGAGGCCCCCTGTGCCTTCTGGGCCCCGGTTGTTGTCCCCGCTGTGAGCTCCCACCTCCGCTCTGATGCTGTGGGTTGGTGCCCGCTCCCTCCATGATGTCCTGGCCTTACTGCTGTGCTGCCTGCTTCCCGGGGTTCTGCTGACCCTGCCTGTGGCTCTGGGCCCTGTCCATGGGCCCCCCCTGTCTGCCTCTGAAACCAGTGTTGCCCTATGTGGCTGCCTTTTCAAGTGGCCATGTCCTGCTCTCCAAGCTGCCACCCAGCACCCCGGGGTGCTGCTGACCTTCCTAGGCTGCCGGCGAACCCTCCTGTGCCCGTGCCCCCCCCTTGGGTGACTCTGTGACTGCAGGGTTCTGGCGCCCCCAGACTGCATCTCCCAGCATCCTCCCGTGTGTGTGTGTGTATTTGGACCAGCTGCACGGTTCCGGCTCTTCTCCATCCCATCCATCGCACCCTTACCAGTGCTTGGGGTGTCTGTCTGCCTCCTTGACTGTTCCTGGGCTGCTCCCTGTTCTGTGTGGTCTCCCCCTGTGCCTGTGCTCTGCCTCTGTGGGGTCCCCCAGTTCCAGGACTGCCTATGTAGCTGTGGGGGTGCCCATGCAGGCTGTGCTGTTGTGGGGGTTCTGGATGCCATTCCACGTGTTCTGCCCTGCCCCTTGACCTGCCCGCCATGCTCCCTGTCTCCAGCTCCTCCCCCCTGTGCCCATTGTGCCATGTGTGTTGTTGGTCCCTCTGTGTCCCCCATTCCCTTCCTTTCCCGTATGGGTGTGTATGCGCCCAGCCGTGTGTTTGTGCTGTGTGTTCCACTGTGCCCTCATTGTCTCTGTGCCTGTTGTGTGTGCTGCCTCGGCAGCTCTTCTCCCTCTTCCCTTCCCATTTCCCTTGTGTGGGCATTTCCTGTAGGCACTCGTGGCTTCCTTTGCCCTCAGTCGGCCATGTCTGTGTCCCGCCTAGGGCTGAAGCAGCATGCCGCTGCAGTAACTTTTTCTAACGGAAAAGCTCATCCACAATGAGCAGCATGATGCGATAGAGACATTCATTTCATTCCGCCAATTTCATTCCACTAATTCCACCATTCTGCTACTGTCATTCCGCTACTTCCAAAGACTGCAAAAATAGTGGAATAATGTTTTTCCAACAGTTTCTATCTTCCACAATTTCCACTAGCACTGCGAAGTAGCAAAAAATGTGTGTTCTGACAGTTTCTGTGATTGTTTTGACAGTTTCCGCGATTATTCTGATAGGTTCCAAATTAGTGGATTGCCGGCAGAATTAGCGGAATGATGGCGGAAAAGCTGCAGA
Source organism: Sphenodon punctatus (assembly GCA_003113815.1). Taxonomy (NCBI): domain Eukaryota; kingdom Metazoa; phylum Chordata; class Lepidosauria; order Sphenodontia; family Sphenodontidae; genus Sphenodon; species Sphenodon punctatus. The sequence goes on from QEPC01007287.1 coordinate 1,250,088, forward strand.
ACGCCATGGCAGAATGAAATAGCAGAATGGAAAAAGGAGTTACCGCTTCAGTCCCACCCCTCCCTGGTGCCTTTTGGGTGTTTTGACCACGGCTGGGAATCAGCATCACATCTGTTGCGCTGTCCTGGGCTGTGGTCTGTCGGGCTGATTCCCTGCCATGGTCCGGATCCCATCACGTCTGTTCGGGGCCTTCCTGGCCACGGGGGGTGGTTAATCGGTTCACCACCGCTGGGAATCCACTGTGGTGAATCGGGACTATGTAACGTCTGAAATCACCCTATATCTCTCTCTATATATCTCATCTGAATAAATCATTGTACAGTGTAAATAAAGCATACTTTGAGGAAGAAAGTACTGTGTGGACTGGTTTTGTGGTAGAAATCCTGCAGCGACTAACCCTAACAGGGGACTGCCCTGTTATACTTCCTAATCTTCAGTTCCAAATGAAATGCCCAGATTAGATTGATTTGGATTGAAGCTTAATGGTAGGTTAATGGTATCATTATTTGTCTAACTCTGTCCCTTTGAAGTCAATGGGAGAAAAGTAAATTCTGCATTGAGTGTTTTCAATGCTTGAACCTCCTACCCTAATATGGAGAGTGAGATATAAGGGCATGCAACTGAATCTGGTCATAACTGTCCATTATACTCATCTAGGGCTCAAATGAATGCTCCTTTTTGTATTCAAGATAATGATTTGAATATTAACTTAAGATGGTCGATTCAATATCTAAATACATCTTTGTGTGCTCTATTATATTTGCATATTCATTAATTTGATTATTTGGTTCGGTCACTTCTTCTACTTCAGTATTTAATTTAATTTGCTTTGCTGTTTGGGTTGCTTTGTGTACTTTGGCATTTATTTTGAAATTTTGTTTGGGGTTCTTTCATTCATTTTGGTTCATTGTTGTTGCGCATTCAGTACACTGTGCAATAGCACAATCGTGTACCATGCTGTTGCATGACACTACTGAAACAAAGTGAAAAAAGTACCGAAAATGAAATACTGAAATAATCACAGTGGCTGCAATCCCAAACTCCCTCCAGTTTGTATGCACATGCATGCACGGGTTGTACGCGGGTTCCGTGGATCGGTCCCAGTGACCAAGCCAAAGTAACTAACATAGAGATTTAGTTGCAGAAGCAAAGATGGAGGTAAAGCGCACCTCAGTCTGTTTCACTCAGACCAAAATGAATAGGTTGAATATTCTTTGGAAATATTTTGTGCAAAGAATTTGTTTCAGCACTTCACTCATCCCTGCCTATTCCATATAATTTCTTGGGGTATTTTCAGAAGTTACGATCCCACGCTCAACCACACTGAATACCCATATGGTGAGCAAGGGACCGTAACGTCTAATGGGGGGAATGGAAGTTCCCCCCCAGATGTTCACCCCCATGAATCACAGGGGGGAATCATATTCACCATGTGATCGGAGGTCCCACAGGACCATCCCCGATCGCGTGATGAATGCGATTCCCCCCTGTGACCAAGGGGATCATATCGTCTGGCCACTTACCATGGCCCGGAATGGGCGGTGGGATTCCGGGTTGTGGTCGATGCGGGCGGGCACTGTAGTTGCATTGGCCACGGCACCCGCCCATCTCCCAAGAGGGCGGGTGGTGAAGGAGCGTGGGGGGATGGGGCTGTGCGGCTGCACGTTATGCTGCGCAGCCCCGCCCCCTCCCTGATTCCTTGCCAGGATCTTCCGCACGTCTGTTGGACGTGCTGGTTTGATCCTGGCAGGGGATCAAAGGGGGTTTCTGTGGCTGGGCCAATACAGGCCCCATCATGTCTGAAAATACCCATAGTTAACACCACAGAAGATGATGATGATGATGATTGATGATGATTTGAGCCTTTATCTCACACCACAGTCTGAATTTTAAGGTTATTACTACACAAGCAATACAAGCTTATAGAAAGTTGTGATTCTCGTTCTTTTAAGCCCTGGTTTTAAGCTTTATAAAAAACCCAAATTCCAAGGCCTTTAATATAATTAACAAGGCTGATTCACAATTCGACTCTTCTGATTTCCATCAACTGAAGTTCGGGTCAACAGTTTTTTAAAATGCAGAATGAGTGCTAGATATCGGTGAGTTTTCCAGTTAAGAGGAAAATACACACGTTATCGGCCCTGGTTCAGTAATAGGTTGAAATATATGATCAAAAATTCTGCATAATTGCCACTCTTAACAGAGCCAGTAATTCAACAAATTATAAGACGGTCTGTAAAAGTAACAGACTCTTCAAAACATCCAGCAGGTGTGCTGGATGGTGGGTTACCATTCTAGATGCTTGAGAATCTAAGCATAATGCCAAAAAGATTTCTTGAAATTCATGTATGAAGAACTTTGAAAAAGAGCTGGTCTGCAGTGTAAGTCAGCTATTAATGTATGTATGGTGAGAAAAAAAGGGTAACTAGTACAATAAGGGTAAAAAAATAACAGCAGGTACTTAATTTCAACCCCCTGAAAGCTCCTGAATAACCCATTTCCTGTCCTCTGGCCGGTCTACTAAATGAGGCATGCTCAGTAATTACTGAATTATCCCGTTCAGCAGGGAAGAGCGAGCCATCAATGCTACGCGTTTGTTATTTTACATTCACCCCCATTAGCATTACTTGCTGCACCAAATAGGCTGATAAATGGGGTATTGCTACTGTCAGTGACTAAATGGCACTTAATGTTCCATTTTGAAGTTCAGAAAATCAGAAGTAGGTGGAGAGGCATTTGATGGCCATTTGTTCAGTGACACAGACTTATAATCAAGGAAATTGATGATGAAGGATCAGTTACGCAGAAGATCTTATCACAGAAATGTAGCTGTGGAGCTGTGCAGCATCTGCAATAGCTTGGTGCATAATAACCCTTGACCCTATTATCACCAGTACTAAAAATAAACCATATCTCTTATTCCCACAGCATTATCTTATTTTGTTTCATTAAAAAGTAGCAGTTTCTGGGCAGAAAGGGTTTGCTTAATTGCACAATGATGTGGCCGGCAATTCTTTGTTGGTGTGAAACAGTTCAGCTCCACTGACTTCAGTGGAGCTATACTAGCTTACAACAGAAGGGATCCTGGCCATATAATTTGCAAGCATGTCTAATAGCGCTCATGCGATAAGTAAACTTCTTATTTGGCCAAGTATTTAGCAGGTGGGGATAGCATTTAGGGAGCTTGGGAGAAGGGGATTTTTAACCCTCTTTTGACTTTGGGCTTGCATGGTCCCCTGGAAATTTATTTATTTATTTATTTATTTATTTATTTTTGTTTTGTTTTGTTTTTTCAAATATATATGCTGCCCTTCCCAAACATCTCAGGGTGGCTTAGAATCCATTAAAAAATAAATAAATCATACAATAAAAGCACACATCCCCCCCAAATACCCAGCCTCCCTCACAACTTTACCCAGAAACCCAACAAAGCCCTGTTTATCCCTGCCTGCCAAATGCTCTTCCAAAAAAAAAAAAAAGTTTTGCAGGAAGGGAGTTCTAGAATATGGGGGCAATGACCGAGAACACCCTCCTGTACACCCCTGCCCCATAGACAGAACCCGCAGGAGGGTATCCCTGGCTGACCATAGGGGCCGCAAAGGGACATGGTAGGATAGGTGGTCTTTCAGGTACGTGTGACCCAGGCTGTTTAGGGCTTAAAAGTCGAAACCAGCACCTTGAATTGTGCCTAGAGAAAGCTATAGGAAGCCAGTGCAGACTTCAGAGCACCAATGTGATGTGGTCCCGGTGACTCATCCCCAAAAGGAGACGAGCTGCAGCTTTCAAACAGTCATCAAGGGCAGCCCCATGTAGAGAACTTTGCAGTAATCTAGCCTCAAGGTGATGAAAACATGGATGACAGTGGTCAGATCTGAATCAGAAAGAAAAGACCGCAGCCTCCTCACCAGATGAAGTTGGTAAAAAGCAATCCTGGCCACCTGACAATCTAGGTGCAACAAGGGAGCATAAAAGCATGAACCTGAGTGACCGGACGGGGCTAGATCCTATCAATGAAAGGTGTCACAATCTCCTCCAAGTCACAGGACTGGCCAACAATCATCACTTCAATCTTGTCAGGATTCAGTTTCAGTTGGCTCACCCTCTTCCAGTCCCCAACAGCAGCAGGGCATAGGGTAAACACCAAGACTGTGGGACCTAGGTCAGATGAAAAAGAGAGGAAGAGGAGTGTCATCAGCATATTGATGACACCTCACCCCAAGCATCTGAATGACCTCACCCAGGAGCCTCAGATACACATTGAACAAGAGGGAAGACAGAATAGAACGTTTCGGGACACCACAAGGAAGGTGCTGAGGAGATGACGAGCAATCACCCATAACCGCCCACTGGGACCTCCCTGAGAGGAAAGAGCGGAGATACACAAGAGTGGTCCTGTGTACTCCTGCCAGGTCCTGCAGTCGTCTGAACAACACCTCATGATCAACTGTATCAAAGGTCACAGAAAGATCTAACATCATCAATAAGGTAGAATTCCCCTTGTCCAGGTGCAGTTCATCAACCAAAGCCACAAGCACTGTCTTTGTGGCATACCCAGGATAAAAACCTGAGTGAAACCGATCCAGGGATCAGAGATGTGCCTGGAGCTGTCAGGCAACCACCCATTCAATAACCTTCCCTAAAAAGGGAAGGTTAGAGATAGGCTGATAGCTGGTTGGGGTGTTAGAGTCCATAGATGGTTTCTTAAACAGGGGCTAAACAATTGCAGTTTTAAAGGCATCCAATACCCTACCCTCTGGCGGGAGGCATTGACAACCCAACCAACAGTGTCCCCAACATCTCCTCACTGACTTTCCCAGCCAAGATGGGCAAGGATCTAATTCACAACTGGTTGCCCTATTTACCCCAACCACCTCCCTCACATCAGTGGGTGATACCTTACCAACTGAAACTGATCCAAGTAAACAGGACTTGATTGAGCTTCCATAACCCTAAACTCTGACTCTTCAATTGAAATGGTAGCACCCAGGTTGTGGGGAACCGAGTGATTTTGTCTGCAAGGTAATTAATAAAAATGTTTCAGCGAGCAACAGATGACTCCATTTCCTGGTGGAAACAGGCCTGGTTAACCAGGCCCCTCACAACCTGGAAAACAATCCTTCAAAAACAATCTATGCTGCAATCAGTCAGCTTCAGCCTGAGTCGAACGTTACCTATGCTCTAACTGCCTACCCTCCCACTTCAAACCCCTCAGGTCCTCTGTAAACCAGTGGAACCTGTGCCAATGAAGTAGTGGAAGAAGATACCTGGGTGCAACTGTGCTACTGGCCATGATCAAGATGTCATTACACAAGGTGACCAGGTCATCAACAGAGCAGCCATCAAGGTCAGTGGGTAACTATCAGCCAAAGAATTCTGAAAACCACTTGAATCAGTCTCTGCCAGGGGCTGATGAATCTAACTGGTCCACCACCCAGATGAGGGCATAGGAGGGCTGGAACCTGGGTCTTCAGGAGGTAGTGTATTGACCACGACAACGATGTTGTACACTCCTGAAAATCAGAACTCCTGTTTCCAAGCTGGTCCAAAACATCAAATCCAATGTGTGTCCCGCCTCATGTGTTGGGCCTGATATTATTTGGGATATACCCATAGTTGTTATGGAGACCATGAACTCCTACTCTGCCTCTAAAAGGCTGGCATCAGCGTGTAGTGTATAGGGATGTGTGAACAGAATGATGTTCGGACGTTCGGTTGTTCAGTTCGAAACCCAAGTTCGGGTTCGGTTGTTTGGTTCGGGGTTCGGTTCAGCTGAACTTGGCCGAACATTCGAAAATAGATCTATCAATACTGATACCGATACCAAATTAGAAGATTTTTTTCAGTATTGGTATAATTTGGCCCTGAAACAACCCCTGGTCTCCACCCCTGAAGCCAGGAAGTCTGCTCCTCGGCTGCCTCCCCCTTCCAGTCATGTTTTTCCCACCCAAAGTCAAGTTTTTCCCATCCCCGAACTCATCCAAACTCACCCGAACATGACTGAACTGTTTGGCCATTTTCAAGTTTGGGTCGGACGTTTGGTTTGGACATCCGAACAGACCGAGTTCGGTCTGAACTCTGAACATCCGAACCGTGTTCGCACATCCCTAGTAGTGTAGGCCCAACCCAACCTCCAGCGACCGAATGGCTGCCAAATGGTGGCTAGCCTTTGGCATCCACCTTTGGTAGCTACTGCAGACAGTCACCTACAATTGGATCTTGCAGTTTTGTGACTGCTGGAGGAAGGTCTAAGAGTGGGGGGAAGGGCAGCTTTAGTTAGCAACAGTCCAATCAGCAAGCCCCTTCTACTCCCCGGGGTCTGGCAGCTTTTATTGTAGGGAAAAAAATTCTAAAACTTTTTTAGCAAACATGTACCACTTCATATTTCATGTATTCCTCAAGGATAATGGGGTCATTTGTGCCCACTGGTTCATGCCCCCACCAGTTGTATTTTATTTTAAAAATGAGGGTTAAATTGAACACTAATGGGGTAAGATTCACCCCTATTGGAATGAATGGGAAAATGAAAGCACCATACACCCAGGCTCATGGGGTCATATTTTCCCCAAACACAAAGTAGAATTTTGTCTGTTTTCATAATATGCCATTTTATATATGTACAGAAGAATTTCATTACAAGTGCATTGGGGGGGGTGTAAAGCTCCAGTTACCAACTTAAAGCAAACGTGTACCTTTAGATTCTTTACACAGAAGTTAACCCTTTCATAGTGTGAAGCTTCAATAGTGTTTTTTTAATTGAAAGGTTGTGTTGAAAAAAAAAAATTCCTGTTGGGCTGAAGGGATCATTTCAACAACCTCACCATTAGTTTATATGGCAGCCAGTTATTGAAATGAAGACAAGCTTCTGATAGCTCCTAGTAGCTCACGCTCTTGAAATGTCTGCCTATGAGTTATCACCCACTTTATCTTTGTTTGCTTATGCATGGAGAGAACATTGGGATATTAACACTTGTTAACAGCTAGATGTTATCTCGTTTGCAGATGAATGTGCTGTCCTTGACTCAAGGGGGTGGTGGTGGTGTAGTAACCCCAGAAACCTTTGTGTCGGACATGCATTTCTGTACCAAACACAATAAAATTAAAAATGTTAATGTTAAATTGTAGTTATATTCAAATCAATCATATTTAGATTTTTCAACTGTGGTGTAATTGAGGTATACCTTATTAGCAGATCAATACAATAGGTTGTTATAGGCTGAGCAGGGTTAAATAATTTTATGTTTATTTTATATATTTGTATATGTTGCAACCCACCCTGAGTCCCAGGAAAACATGTGTGAGTGTGTGTGTGTGTGTGTGTGTGTGTGTGTGTGTATTAACCTCCACTTGCAATCCTCAAACCAGCTACTCTAGAATAATCTCTGAGTACTCCTGAGTGTGATTTGAGGATCACAGCTTTAATTCCTAACCATGTACATGTAATAAAGCCCAATATTACTTTGAATACAATGGGATTTTTTTTTCTAAAGTGCATAATTTACACAACAGCTTACATCTCATTGACTTTCAAGTGGGACTTAAGTTAGAAATAATTTAGGGATTGTAACCACAAACAGGCTCCCAGACATCTGCTGCCTTCCTGAGTTTCTCTCAGGTCTCCTTGGTTTACTGAGGGCCTGTGGTGCTTGAAGCGGAAGAGCAGGTGGTTGGAGCAACGGTGGCGCCAGACTCGCGATGAGTATGATAGATCATAACACAAGAGCAGTTTAAAGGCCTATGCTGTGGCGGTGCAGGCAGCAAAGAAGCAGTTCTTCTCTGCCTTATTGCATCTGCAAAGTCACGTCCAGTGGAGCTATTCCGGTGGTGAAAGGTTTGGTCAGTCCTGCCTGTCTCCGCCTGGACCTGGAGCAATCCAGTGACCGCTGTGACCGGTTCATCAAGTACTTTGTAGATAAGATCACTTGCATCCGCCATGATTTCAGTTCTGCAGTTATTGCAGAGGATCATCTTGGGGCTATGGATGCCCCGTCCTGTCCTGTTTTGTAGGATCAGTTTCAGATGGTGTTGCCTGTAGATGTGGAGTCCTGGTTGAAATATGTTCATGCCACCACTTGTGAACAAGATCCTTGCCCGTCCTGGCTGGTGAAAGCCAGCCAGGAGACGTTACGGCCGTTGCTGGCTGGGGTGGTTAGTGCCTCCATTCGGGAGGTAAGGGTGCCTGAATGCCAAAAGGAGGCTATGGTTAGGCCCCTGCTCAAGAAACCATCTCTTGACCCTGATGCTCCTGCCAGTAATTGACTGGTCTCTAACCTTCCATTTTTAGAGAAGGTTATTGAATGGACTGTGGCATGGCAGCTCCAAGAACATCTGGACCGCACCGGTTTCCTTGACCCCTCTCAGTCCGGGTTTCGGCCTGGGTATGGTACGGAGACTGCACTGGTGGCCTTGGTTGATGATTCTATCTGACGTTGGACCAGGGTCATCAGACCATACTGATCCTGCT